>PVJX010001506.1:0-159746 GCA_004027295.1 Dolichotis patagonum
TGTGTGATTGGATACCTGACTAAATATAAGCAAGTGCCCTTCCCTGCGTGGAAGAAGAAGTACGGAAGCAGCGCAGGGTAGAGACCTGTGCTGGGGAGAGCTCTCAGCGGTCCCGGGAAGGGGAACGAAATAAAGACGTCCGATCACCATTTACATCTTGTCGTGTGTCTTCCTGCCGGCCGGGAACGCGACACCGACACCTAAGTATTATCTAACATAAATATGTTGTTCCTACACATCTACCATTCTAAAACGAAGCTAAATTTGAAAACTCATGTCAGAGATTAATCATTTTAAGGCAAAGTAATGGCATTCTCATTAATATGAAGAACTTTACTTCCTCTCTTTTCTATAATTGTATGTAAGTGACCTCTGCCTCCTTCATCAGTGCTTAATTCACTTGAGTGAATTCACTTCAGCACTTCAGTGCTGTCCTATGCAGTCATCACTGAGACACAGTCCAGACTAAATGTGATTACTCTAACAAAAAAAAGATTTGTCAACACAAATTTGTAATTCCAACAAAACCACACTGATAAAATTGATCCCCCATATGTAAATAAACTTTATGTTTATTTATCACATGTGATAGAAAATGTAGCAGATTATTGTGAATTTTTTAAAAAATGATTACAGTAAAAGACATACTGTATGTCTTTTACTGTAATCCCTCAAATCCTTCCCCTTCCTTGAACCTCAAACCTTCCCCTTCCTTGAACTCTTATTCATCATTCTTATCACTTTTTTTTTAAGTCTTTTTGAGACAGGGTCTCGCTGTAGCCCAGTCTGTTCTCAAACTTGCAATGACCCTCCTGCCTCAGCCTCCTGATTGCTGGGATTATAGACATGTGCCATCTCACCTGGCTCTCTTGCCACTTTCTGAGGCAGTTCTGAAGTCCTCTTTGTTGAATGTGTTTAGCTGAGTTCAACTGACTGGAACTGATTCGAAACATTTATCTTTCATGGTCATTTTGACTTTAAGGACCAGCCAAAGGTCTCCCAGTGCCAAATCCAGTAAAGAAGGTGGACAAGAACATGTTAATTTTTTATTTTACAGGAATTATCATAAACATTTTAAATGTTTCAAAGACACTGAGGTAGCCACAAGAACTGCTTCAAAAACTCACAAAAATGACGGGATAAGTGTTTGCATTGAAGGAGAGTGGTTTTTTGGGGGTAGGGGGAGAGTTAATGGCAATTCAATTTTTACCGTAATAATTTTTAAATTTTTAAACAGTCACTGTATTTTTTCAATCAAACCTCATGATTGTAGAGCAGTTACTACTTTTGATTAGTTATTACCTATCAATTAGAAGATCTACAAATTAATTACATTACCAATTTAAACGCTGCATCATTTATCAAATCCAATGCAATTCTAATGGGCAGATTACAGAGTACCTCTGCAGCAAACTGCCTTTGATCCTTGGAGAAATGTTACTCCAATAGCACAGTGGGTCACCAGGAACATGCTAACCGATTTTATTTCATCTCCACCCCGACAGTAGTCTGTTCACTCTGCCCTCTGTTATTGCACACCCTTAGAATCTCATGCAAAAGATACGAGACATCTGCCATGTGATCAGTGATACCGTAGCCGGGAGGAAACGTGAGCTGTACAAGGGTTCATCATTTTCTGCTATCTATATAAGTAATGAAGAGGAAGTTCAACCATTGAAAGAGAAAGAAAGAAAGCCCATTTTATGAAAGCTTCAGGTCCTGAGGTACTTTTAGAGCTACATGAGTCCCTACATGATTCTCTTTTTGCAAACCATTCCAACTTTGATTCTCCTAGTTGTCAATTTGAAAAATATAATAATGGAAGTTTAGAGTTTAAAGGTACAACATATCAGTGCCTAGTTAGGAAGCAAGGTTTTAATATTCTAATATAGTTTTGAACTTTAACATACGCTATTCATAGCCAACCCGATTATATAAAAATGAGATTGCTTTTTTTAACAGTGCATATTCAAAACAGAATTCTATATTTGAAGGTATTATAGACTGAATTTTTCAGTCTTCCCAAATTTCGTATATCAAAGTTTTATTTTTCTATATATGGCTGAGCTTAGAGATAAAGCCTGCAGAATGTAAGGTTCTGTGAGGACATAAGGCATGCTCCTGATCCGACAGGATTATCGTCTTTACAAGAAGATGTAGAGCTCAAACTCTTTGATTATACACCAAGGTACCAATGGAAGGGGGGGAGGACATGGCAAGGTAGAAGACATCTCTACAAGTCTGGGGAAGCTTTCCCCAGAAAGCGACCGAGTTATCAGCCTGACCTGTACTTCCTTCCCACCTCAGAACTGTGAGAACAGGTATTTCTATTGCTTGAGCACTTGGTCTGTGCTATTTTGTTACAATAGAAGAAGCACAGCATGACAGAAGGGATTACCTAGAAGACACCTCATAGTTACACACACACGCCATGCACACGCATGCACAGATGCACACACACACCAGAGAAAAAACTCAAAATCACAGTCAGAGCAGCCTGCCTAAGTTCATACAGATCACCTTATGAGGGGACAGTAGTTTATAATTTAATACTCATCTAGAGACACATAAAGCAGAAATGGATGAGGAACCAACTTTTAATTTGGAAATTCAATTGAAAACAGTCATTTCTAAATTAAATGCTCTTCTTTTCCTTTTCAGCAGTGCCTTTTAGGAATAAGCCAGTCTCCCACTTCTGCATCATCATCTCTCTCTGAGAAATGATATCTGAGGAAAGGCCCAAAGGAATTCACTGTATCACATGTCTACTCATCCCAGAGAACCACTGCTCATGTGATAGAGGATCAGATCTAAAATAAGAAAGAAATTCTGATTCTAGCTTATTTCTTGATCTTTAATAGATTTAACAGAGTTAAATGGATTTAATGGATTTAATCTATTTATTTCTAACAAAGACCACATTTCAAAATAATTTCTTTGCAGGAGACTGTGACAGAAGAATCAGCACGACAATGACCTTTCTGTCACTGTGGCTGGGTGTGAGTATCACAGCCCAGCTTTGGAAATAGAAGCATGCTAGGCAATGAAGTTTGAGGCAAAAATTACAAAACATCATTTACATATGTCTAAACTTGGATCTCCATTCCACAGATAAAACTGGGACTGCTATTTCCAGTTCATTTTTCTGTTTTCAAAAGAATAACTGGTGATACCGACAGGTCTTTGGCATAGTTACCAGGACACGGTGGGACATTATGAAGTGGCTCAGTCCAGAAACTATCATTTGGATAAGGATCAGGAAAGCAGCGGGACTCAGGAAGGGGGTCATAATGGCTTGCCTGAAGAGTGCTGCTAAGGCATTTTATATTAACACATACTATGTCTTGTATTTTATGCTTCCTGAGGGCAGGTACTTCGACTAGCACATTTACCCTTCCAGTACCAATAGATCTATTGACAGTATTTGGGTGCCTTATAACAGTCAGCCTGTCAGGAAGGAAGAGAAGAGGAGGAAAGAGGGTTTAGACTACATGTATCTGCTGGGAATCTTTTTCATGCTTTTTTTTTTTTTGAGGGGTAATAAAATGCTTTGCCAAACCCCAAATGATTTTGGTTTATCTTTTTGAAGATCAATTTTGAAGTAACAACACTGAATTCTCATAAATCTTCCATATTGAAAATGACAGGCATGATAAAAATAAACAAAAGTAGTTGAGGGAATCAGTGCTACTATCTTCCATAAACCATGGTGATAAAAAAAAAAAAGCGCTCTAATCACCCCGATCGTTCTATACTGTACTAGAATTAGAGTGTAGTGTCTTAGAAATCAAGTTTTTAAAAAATAAAAGCACTTCAAAAATCACAATAAAACTGTTGACAATCATATTTCTCTTACTGTTCATTCAATTAAAAACAATGAACAAGTTTTCATAGTCAACCATTTGATGAAAACAAAAAACTGATCATGTACCTAGCAGAGCGAAGAAGAAATTTAGTTGTAAAAATTACAAGGAAATATCCTCCCCCACATCATTATATTAAAATGTTGAGAGAATACCCCAAATGTATAAATTTTATAACTTGCAAGTAACTACAAACTTGAAAAAAATAACTGTTTATGCAGTTTCAACTTACAACTACTCAGAACTTGCAGTATTTAGAAGTTCCAAGTGGACATGTTCATCTGGTTTTTGTTTTGTTCTAGTGTCTGTGGTTGCTTTGTCCTTATGTATCACAGACAGCAAGAAGAAGAAATCTGTCAATTCATGACTGACTTATCTTGGAAGTCTTCCCATTTAAAAAATATTCAACAAGTCAAGATGCCAATCATACCAAAATAGCAACAAACCTGTTTATGTTTTTGTTCTGCATGTCATGAACTTTGGGCATCAGAACAAACAAACGTCGGCACAGATCCACCTGGAGCTTTCTGTCTGCTCCCGAGTTGAAAAGAGAACAGAACAAAATTTAAATAAGATCACAAAACAGAGAGGCCTACAAAGATCTTGTGGTTTAAGTTATGATCTGAGTCCTAGGCAAACAGTCTACTTTTCTCTTTTTTTTTGAAATATAGGAACTCATTTTCAAAACTCAGGCTCTGACAGAACATTCCTGACCTCCCACCCACACATCAAGCAGTGACTTTATGCAGAACCGATCAATACTTCATCAGAGTTTAGGACATCTAAATTCTCTTTTACAGTCCGATGTGTGTTTAAGAACAATCTCATTCAAATGCCCACTCTCCTTAAATTCCAACTAGCAGTCCACTGAAAAATCTAAATTGGTTATTTGAAGTTGAAAAAAAAAACAAAAAACAAAAAACTGAAGCATACTGCTCGGATAAGTGTTGGCTGTCATGTCCAGCACTGCTGCGGTCAAATGGTGCCAGCAGTCTCCTTTCAACGGACATGAAGGCCTCCGCCTGCTTGAGAAAGCCTCAAGATTTATTGTCACCTTCCTGGGTACTACTGGGCGCCTTTCCTATTCTAGGTTCTACTGTTTCCAAATGAATTTTAGGAGTGTTTTCTCTAGATCTGTGAGGTATGTTAATGGTATTTTGATTGGGATTGCATTAAAACTGTGTAACAGTTTTGGGAGTATGGCCTTTTTCACAATGTTGGTTCTTCCTAGCCAAGAGCAAGGAATATCCTTCCATTTTCTAATATCCTCTTCAATCTCCTTTTTTAGTGTAGCATAATTTTCAGCATATAGGTCTTTTACATTCTTAGTTAGGTTGATTTCTAAGTATTTCATTTTTTTAGATGCTATTGTGAAAGGCGGTATTTCCATAATTTCTCTCTCAGTGAGTTTTTTGTTTGTGTACAGGAATGCTATTGATTTTTGAGCACTGACTTTGCATCCAGCTACACTGCTGAATTTGTTTATTACCTCTAGTAGTCTTTGGAGTTTTTGGAGTCTTATAAGAGCATCATGTCATCTGCAAATAGTGATAATTTTCATTCTTTCTTTCCTATCTTTATTCCTTTTATTTCTCTCTCTTGTCTGATTGCCCTGGCCAGTATTTCCAGAACTATATTGAATAGGAGCGGTGATAGTGGACATCCTTGTCTTCTTCCTGATTTTAAAGTGAAAGCTTTCTGTTTTTTCCATTTAGTATAATGTTGGCTTTGGTTTTTCATAGATGGCCTTTATGAGACTGTGGTAGACACTGTGTATTCAATTTTCTGAAGGGTTTTTATCATGAACATGTGTTGGACTTTACCAAAAGCTTTTTCTGCATCTATTGAGATGACCATGTGGTTTTTGTTTTTGGCTCTGTTGATGTGGTGTATTACATTTATTGTTTTGTGTATGTTAAACCATCCCTGCATTCCTGGAATGAATCCTACTTGGTCATGGTGTATAACCTTCTTGATGATTTGCTGCATTCTATTTGCCAGTACTTTTTTGAGAATCTTTGCATCAATGTTCATTAGTGAGATTGACCTATAGTTCCCCTTTTTGGTTGGGTCTTTCTCTGGTTTTGGTATCATATTAATATTTGCCTCCAGGAATGATTTAGGGAGGATTGCTTCCTTTTCAACTTAACTGAAGAGTTTAAAGAGTATTGGCATCAAATCTCTAAATTTCTTATAGAATTCAGCCATGAATCTATGAGGACCTGGGCTTTTCTTTGTTGGTACGTTTTTAATTACGTTTTCAATTTCAGTAGCTGATATTGGGTTATTTACAATTGCTATATCTTCTTATTGAGCTTTGGTAGTTCATATGTTTTTAGAAATCTGTCCATTTCCTCTGTGTTTTCCACTCTATGTGACTAGAGACTTTCACCGTAGGTATTCATGATCTTTTGAATTTCCATGGGATCTCTAGTAATTTCCCTCTTTTCAGTCCTTATTGCATGAATTTGGGTTTTTTCTTTCTTTTTCTTGATAAGGTTAGCTAGAGGTGTCACTTTTGTTTATTCTCTCAAAAAAAAACAGCTTTTTGATCCATTCATTCTTTGTATGTCCTCTATTTTCATTTGAGTACCAGCCTGAACCTCTACTACTAAACTGAATATCCCTGAAGACAAGCATGGGGGCTAACATCTGCCACAATATTTAAGGACTATGCTAAACATTAGAAATATTTGTTGAAAATACAGTCACTTGTATGACCTAAAAAATACAAAGGACATACTACCAAAAAAAAAAAAGGATATGGCCAAGCAAATGAGAAAATAAACAGTACAGAATCAGGCATTAAAAAAAAATCTTCATATGTTCTGGGGGAAATTGATATAAAATGCTGTTAAAATTTAAAGTTGTTTTTAATTAAAAAGACAAGTGACTCATAGTCTTGAGGCAATCTCAAAAATAAAGGCTGCATTTAAAGGAAGTCACTTATAAAAATATAGCAGTTACTCTATTTCCTTCAGTGTGACTTAGAAAACAGAGTCCTAGATAAAAGAAACAGAATAGAGTTGAGGCTAGAAATGTTAACTGCATACCAGATCCACTGGTCCTTCTTTGTTCATTTGAGCTCTTTAAATATCATCTGGATGAAGTTTGGACTTGGTACTTTGCTATATACTTGCAACCCCAGCACTATGAGAAGATGAGATAGGAGTATCAAAGTTAAAGCCCAGTCTGGGTGACTCAGTGACTTAGGGACACCTGGTCTCAAAATAAAAATTAAAATTAAAAAATTTAAAGGCTGGGGATGTATCTCAGTGGAAAGTTCCTGGGTTCAATCCCCAGTACTGCAAAGAAAAAAATTATTTAAGACCAAATTCTAATATAAAGAAATATATTCATAAAGCATTCTTAGATATGACAGCATTTTGTTACTATCTTGTTTTTAAGCACATTTGATACAGCCTTATTCTTATAAGGCTAGTATGGTCTGGTATTATTAATAGATGTTATTATGATAAATATCACTCTCAGACTTAGGATTTAACCAGCCCTTACCATAGCTTGCAGGGCATGGCCTGAGTCTGCTCCTCCACCCTCAGCTCAAGCCATTATGACCATCACTCGAAGTGCTCAGTTATCAAAGATATGTCCCTCCTCTGAGCCTCTGCTCCCACCTGCCAAGGACATGTACATCCCAGCTTTCCACAGACTGCTTTTTCTCATTTTTCAGCTCCTGCACTTTCATAGAAGTCACTTAAGTATGACCCTCTGGTCTTCTCTATTATTTCACTCAGTCACTTAATTCCCATTTCCCATTACAATTTCTAAATATTTCATATGTACATTCATATGAATTATTTCATATGTACTTTTACAAATGTTTATATAGGTTGAGTGTCACCCGCAGCCAGACATAATTTGATGGCAGGAAGAGCCTTATCTTTTCTGTTCATGGTTGTATTCCTTATATCGAGCATGGCACCCAGCCCACAGCAGACTGCATGTATCTGCTAAACCAGGCAGTCAGTGGTTACCACCGAGGATAATTAAGGATCTGTAGCTCATGGGACAAATTGACTATGTTTTGAACACATCTATTATAATTATTTGTCAGTATTTTGTTCAAAATTAAATTTCCTAATAGTATGGGATACAGTAAATTAAATATAGAATACAACTTGAACTCAAAAGAAACTATGCTCCCAAAGCCAAAAAATAGCTTCACTGCAGGTGATGCCATTGAAAAAGAAGTCTTGTGCATACAATTATGTGCTCTACAAATCAGTATTCTAGTAGTGCAAAGGACAGGGTAAATGTTAGCAAAGATTTCTGTATTTTATCGAATCTGAGGTAGTCATAATGATGACAATAACAATTGAATACTTGTATCCTAGTCACTCTAGTTGACAGGCACTGTTTTTCATTTTGGCCAACTGATTACAAAAGTAATGAATATTTAGTGTAGTGATTCAAACAAGGACAATGTTCAAGAATAGTTTCCTCATTCCAATTGTACAAGTATTCAGTAAATCACTATTGACAGTAGAGTATCAAATAGTCTTTCATGCATTTTCCATTGGTTACACATTCCTTACGCAAGGGGTTTTTACAAACTCATGCTGGAAATCCAGCTGCTAATAGTCAGAGTCCTTTTGACTAAGTTTGTGTATTCTGTATGTAAATGATAACCGAGAAATTTCTTCAGTTGTTAAATATTCTGTTGATATCTCTTCTAAACATAATAGTATCAATAAAAACAGTGTGAGCATACATGTGTGTGTGCGCTGTGTGCACGTGTGTATGAATGTGTACATATGTTAGGGATGAAATCCAGGGCCTGAAGTGTTAGCCCTGAGTGACATCTCCAGCTCCAAAAAAGCTTACTGGTTTAACCTATGGCACACAAGCCTCAGTGGGCTGGGTTGTTCATCACTGAACACCTTATAAGGGTCACCATCTCTGTTCTAGGTTTGTCCAATGGTTAATTAAACAAAGGCATTTAATTATTTTCAGTAGTTTCAAAAAATAAAAATCATTCTATAGCAGAGCAATACTATAATTTACTCAGTCTTCTTTTGGTAGAGATCCAGTTGATCACAGTAAGTATGCTCTATATATGTTATTACAAGCTGATGCTAATAGAGATAGTATAGCTACCATCTCATACTAACAGAGATAGCAGTTATACTAGAGACAGTGGCTATAGGATCACTGCCCTCCACTCCCCTGAACCTAGGCAATGCTCCGAGGCCACTCACATCTCTGTCCTAAGCCACGGACAAGAAAAAGACCCTTGGGCTCACTTTGGAGGGTTCCAACCAACAGCCATGCAGCCAGATTCTCAGGTATGACCAATAGTAACCTTTCTTCATTGAAGCTCACTGAAGGTTTATACATATGCACTGTGCTTCATACACCCATTATAACAGAACGAATTATGGGAAAGGACATGCACAGCTGACATGACTCAGCATCCTGTCAATCATGTTGTCTGGAAGACCCAATGCAAAGTGCCCTGGATCCAGCACACATTTTAAATTCTTATATCCAACTACTAATTCTCTGTTAGTTCATCAAAAAGAATAGTTTGTGCTGTCATTGTTTGTCTATTCATTTTTTATGCTTTGATTTTGTAACTTGAGCTATTTCTAAGATAACAATGTGCAATATACTAAACAAAATTCTTATATCCACAGATTCAGTGCTTGTGCCATTTTCTTTTCTCCTGGTGCCCACTCTGAGTGTATCTTCACCTAAATAAACTTCATTAAACTTTGCTACTTCTTCCATCACCTCATATGCCACATCCAATTCTTTATTTGTTGCATACAAACACCTGGAGACCTATCCTGCAACTTGGTCACCTGTGGCAATAATACCTTCTTTCTTTCTGAAATATTCTGGTAAATGAGATTACCAGATCAATGAGTACAAACAGTTTAATTCTTTAAATTTTTCCTAAATGAGTGATCTAAGATACATGAACCTTGATGCCATGCTCTCCAAGGAATCTGGAGCAAAAGCAAAGCAGACCCTGGATGAAATTTTGAGTGAAGGAATAACATAGACAAGAACATGGCAGCAGGTAGGAATATGATGATCCATGTAGCAGTAAAGGATTCCGATTTAGTAAAGCTAATGGTGTACTTAAGGGCAATTAGATAAGAAAGAAGTATTACTAAAGGCAGACGATGGTGGAACATCTTGTTAACTGGAAAAAAATTTGGATTTGTGGCTATAGGAAGCAAAGAAACATTTATAATTATTCTTGTAACATTTGCAATAATGGGACAAATGATTAAGCATTTTTTTCAGAATTGGAAGGAAAAAAAAAAAACCTGCGGTCTGCTGACCCACACATAGAGCGCGGTGTTCTTTTCTAGACCATATGGACTCTGGCAGCCTTAGTTTCCTCAGGAACTCCTTGAGAAACAGAACTAGAACAACTCTCACTGTTCAAATGCAAATGCTTTCTCATCAACTCAAAATTACTCCTATTACCAAGTTTGAGAAATGTAACAACAGCAAAAGCCCTCTAAGGACACAATCAATGACACACCACAGGCGATTTCCTTTTCCCAGCCCTCTTTTTTTCTTCTCACAGACTGAAGCCAGAGAGACCACTGGGCCAATCAAGTGGAGCCCCTGAATATTAAGTCCACTGGGCTCCTTGTCTGCATATTTTTATTTTCAGTTCTACCAGACCCTCCTGAAGTGATAATGATACTTATCACCAGTCAATCAATAGATCCAGCTAATGGGTGTCCTTCCCATACCACAAAAGCTCCAGTTTCCAAATGCCTGTGGTGCATGTATTCGCTATGTTTGAACGTTTGTGTCCCCTCATCTCAATTTCATTTGTTGAAACTTATTTTTTTAATTTTTATTAGTACATGCTTTCAGAATACAATGATTACATTCATCGCGGGGAGTTGGTACATGTTCATTACACTTCTTATTTCATTTTATATCCCTTTCTTATTCCTTCCCTTCATCTCCAGGTCTTCTTTCCACTTGCAAAAACTCTCCTTATTTCTCATTATCTCCCTTTTATTTCGCTCTTTAAATTTATATTTATATTTTATCTTGCTCTTTATATGTTATATTTATATTTGCTATCTATATTAATTTATAGTTTTGGGTCTCTCATGAGAGAAACCATGAGCTATTTAAGCTTGTGTGCATCTATTTTCCTACAAGACTCAAACTTATCTTTCCTTATGGCAGAATAGTACTCCATTGTGAATAAATACCACATTTTCAATATCCATTTATCTGCTGATGGACACATAGGTCACTAACATGTAGAATTTTACTCCCCAGTGTGAAGGATTGGGAGAAATGGGTCCCCACCAGAACTCAGCCATGTTAGCACTTTTATCTAGGACTTCAAAGCCTCCAGAACTACCAGAAATAAAAATTGTTAAATCCATCTTGTGCTTTCATACTGTGTAAGTGAAGACAATAGTTCACACTGGTCCATCAGAAAAATGTGGAGTTTCACTTTATATCCGCCAAACACAAAACCTAACCACCCTTTTCCTAGTTTACTTTTTTACTTCTTCTTTTAATTGTGTAAATACTAATACAAAGAGGCTACCATTTGCTCTCTTCTCCAGATACTCTGTACATATCATTTATTCTCAGCGCATCAATTCCAGCTTTGAGCCAAGGACATGAACATTTCCATTCCCAAATGCTTTCCGGGGCTCCAGATTCATACCTATGATTGCTCATTGGATATCCTGGGTCGAAACAGCCTTCACAAGGCAGCACCCCGGACCCATCACCCATTCAGAATGACCAGCATCTCCTTTTCATCATCAGTGCCTGTTACGCTGGTGGCAAAACACTTTTTGGGTCGTGCCTGGTCACAGCATATCACACAAGTACATCTGAAACAGAACTCATTTATTTTTGTTGCACTTAATCTAAAACACCTCTTTTATATTTCTCGGTCAGTTGATGGTATCAACATCAATTTCAGGAAATTCAGCCATTTCTGTTTTCTACTCATTCAGCATCTGTATCCAGTGATCACATCTGGTGTTCTCTCTCTAGATTTCTGTCCATCTTTGTGGTCTGGATCCAACTGCAAGGCACTGTCAGTTCCTAGCTTCACACACTGTCATCGGTCACCTGGCCTGTTGCCTCAGCCTCCTTCCTGCTTGCCCTAGTTTGACCACCTCCACATTCTAACCCATTTATCCTAGTATCTAAAGATAACTTTACAAAGCATACATTTTGTATATTATCTCAAATTTCATGAAACATTTCCTGATTTCACCCAACAAAAACATTTAGGAGGCACGCAGTTAGATGAGGTAGAGGACAGGGTAACAGTCCAGATAGTATTAAATAAACTTTCTATTATTAGCCACTCTCTGCATTAGGCAATATGGACACCACAGGGGGGAAACCTGGTACCTTGCTACTAGAAGATAAAACATTAAAACAAAACCATAGTAGTTAGGATCTCCAGGTAAGATTTAGGAAGTTCAGTTTATTTTAATTTCTGATGCACAAAGAGTAAATTCTTAGTATATGCATGCTCAAGTGCTGAATGGAACACATTTTTAAAAATTTACTGTCTATCTGAGATTTAACAAATGGCCTAATATTTTCATTTGCTCCATCTAGCAATTCTAAGTGTAATAAATAATGCCCAAATTTTAAATAATGGTATTCAAATTATAGAACTGATACAGAAAAGAGGGGTATCTCTATCTGGAAGACCTATGAAGTCTTGGAAAAGAAAAACCCTCAGTTAAAGGCACCAAAAAGTATTTCCTAGGTGGATGCTGTGTGGTTATATGTTTGTATGTGTGTCTGGAATGCATCTGTCAGATATGAAGAGCATTCCAGAGAGAAGAGAGAGTATTTATAAAGACAGAAAAGAGGATGTGCTTGTAACGACGTACTGATACATGCTTCCCAAACCCAGAAGGAAGGAAAGAGAGAAGGGGAGGAAGGAGAAAAGGATCGAGTGAGAAAGGAGGAAAAAAAAGTACTGATTGCCACTTTAAAGGCTTTTCCAATTTCCAGGGAGTGAACATTCCCATCAAGGAAGACTGCAGCCCAAAAAATGTAGTGCCAGTTTATCACAGGGTTAGAAAAAGATGTGCACTGCAATATTCCAGTGAATAAATTAAAAGCCTGGGCAGGGATACCTAGCAAAATAATTAGGCAGTGGTGAGTTTTGAATACTTACTATCTTAAGTTGATTTCCTAAGTATAAATTTCATATAGTTCAATTTGTAATGATAGCTGTCTTTAAGCAATCATCTTGCAAAATGCTTTTAAAGTTACTGGGTCGCTCAGTGTGAGTTGTCTTGTGCATTCCACTTTGTGCTGGGGACCTACAAGGCTGCCTCGGTAGAGTATATTTATGTGACAGAGAGGGAGGACCTGAAGAGACAGGGAAGAGAAGTGTGTTGGACACTCCTTCTATACAACTGTCCTCAGCTCATACAGAATAGGAAGGTGACAGGTAACAGATGCATGGACACACAGACACCTATAGGATCAAGTTCATGTTACAGTGTCCTGCTTGGTCTAAACACTTAAATTCAAAGAGCAGGGGGTGTTAGAGGTCTGAGTGGTAAATCCACCCCTTCCTGGGAACCAGTTTGAGCACCACTTTCCTCAGAGTTTAAAAAAAGGCATAAAATAATAAAACAAGAATGCCTTACTTCGAGGAGAAAAGTACCTGATGTGTAACATGGAATGATTTTCTAGATAAAAATCCTAGTTAGCATCAAGTGTGGTTTCCACCTATCTTTCGTGACTCCTGTATATTTGTTGCTTGTGAGTGGTACAGATACATTCTTTACTCTGCAGCTCAGCAACGGTTTTTCTTCTTTCCCCTTCTATTCACTGAATAATAATAAACCTAACATTGACTATGACTCTCTCTGGGCACAGTGATACCCTTTACATCCCATTTCCTCTTCTGTGCCCCCTTCTAGTTCATACAATAATTATTTAGCAGATATACTCTTAAGACTTTTTGGCTTCTTCTAATGCTAAAATAAAAAGATTATAGAAATCTGATGTTAAGTTTAAAACCATGAGTTTTGAACTGTCACTTAAAGCACCCCCAAAATCTGTGAGACTGCAACAGCAGTTTCCTGGTAACCATATGCAATCATTTATGTACAAAAAAAAAAAAAAACTAAGAATTTACTAGACTGGCTTTACAATTTGAACTATTTCCCGGGGTAGGGGACAGGAATCACAACTTCTATGACAATGGAAAAAGAAAAAATCAAGTTCATGTTAATATTATCAGAAGTTTCTTTGTTCTGATCATACAATATGGGCCAGGCCTTTCCTTGTGGAATTTGATCTTTACACACAACATTCATGAGACAAGGATCGAGAGACTGTGTGAGGGCAAGAATGTGCGCACACTGCAGGTGAGTTCATTCTGGTGTCCAGCTCCATTTCAAAACTACTGAATTTCTTTCACAAGAATTAGGAAAATAATAAAGAATCAAAATAGAGAGCTACATAAACTCACAGCAGACTTAAAACACACACAAATAAGAGATGAACATGACGTGTGCACTAGGTGAGACAGGTGTCACCAAGGCCAAGAAGGAAGAAATTCTGCTGAGGGACAGGACAGGAAAGTTGTGCAGCAGATGGCATCGAAACCTAGATATAAACAACAGGTTGCATTACAGTTGAGGGAAAGCAGAGAGGGAAAGAACATTATATACTGAAACAAGCAGGGACAGGAGCTAAGGGTGGAAAAAAGAGGGGGTCAGGGATGGTATCATCCACAAGTAAAGGACAAAGTGGGTTTGTACCATTTACGCTTTGGGGAGGTAAAGAAGCCGGGCACTGAACAACGGAGAGTCTGTTATGTATGTGTGGGCTCCTGGGCCTCTTTTGGCCAGCTGCTTTGACCAAAGCTGGATGGAGTGGATGACACAGGCAAAAGACTAGGAAGCAAAAAGGCCAATTAGGTTTCCAACTTCATGTGAAAATCGAGACAGCCTGGAAGAGGAGCGTGTCAGTGGGAACTGACAGAAGGAACAGATGTGAGTGACGATTCAAAATTAAACCTGATAGGACACAGTGACTGATTACACGTAGAGACAACGAGGAAGTGAGGAGCTGACAGTGACTCAGGGTTTTCCCATCGGAGTGACTGGGCAAAGGAAATGAAAGAGAAAGGGGACAAAGGATGCACATGTGTGGCTGTGCTCCTGTTGACCGGGGTGGGACACGGAAGGAGAGTGCGTGCTGAGCTCAGTGCGGATGAGACCAAACCACACACTTGAGCCCTTTCTGTGAACGGCTCAGTGGTTTGTATTCAAATGTAAAGATCAAGTGCTCTCTAATTCGAACTGCAAAAAACAGTAAGTTACACTTTTACACACACACACACACACACACAGATATAAACTCTAAATCACACGTTTTCCAAGCCTGAACTTTGCTCAAAATGCGGCCCAACAGGAGGATGGTTTGAGCCCAGAGGTTTGAAGTAGTCAACTGGGATAATCTAGTGAGGCTCCAACTCAAAAATAAATAATAAATATGATTAAAAAATAGAAAAAAATTCAAGATTAACCATCTCAGCAAGTAACATAGTGAATGACATTACAGAAAAATCCACATTTTTAAACACTTTGAATGCAGGATAACAGATGGTGAAAAATAGCTCTCCAGCACTTAGTTCTTGGGAAGGCAGCATTAGAAAACACAAAGGGACAAAATGAAAAAGACTTTCAGTTTCCTGCCATTTTCTATCCCCAGACCTTTATCATCAATAAGGGGGACAACAGACTCCATCTAGACTCATTTGTCAACTGGTACTCACTATTCAAATCAAATAAATCACAGTTCAAATTTTAAGAAACAGTTTATATCAACTTCCAGTAGGATGGCACAGTATTATATATGCTTTATTCTAGACCAAAGACTTTAAAACAATAAAACCTCTCCCTTCAGGAACTGAATGCCACACATGGGGAGAAAACCAATTAAAAAGTGAGTTTTTGTTTCTTAAAAATCATGTAAGGAAGCCAGCGAAAATATATTCCAAATTTAGGCTTAAAGATTAACTCCCATGCAAAATAAAAACCTACTTATTTAATAAATAAATTTAGATGAAAAATGTTGCCAATACCTATTTTATAGAATCTTACAGGTCTTTCAAATTTCAGATTTTCCATGAATTTCTCCCATATTGGAGTGAATACTATAAAGTGCACCCTAACTCACTGACTATCCAATGTTATACCCATCATACTTGAGTGAACCCCTTGAATCAAGACTGGACGTTCTTGTCTTGTGATCCTCTAGAGTCTAAACCTGTAGTATAGAGAAGAGGGCTGTCAATGACTCCCCACTGGAGAGTTCAAATGAACAACCAGGACTCACTACTCCTGAGGAAGTAGCGAAGCTGAGATTCAAATTACAGGCAATAATTTAATTCCCTGTGCTTCACGTTCCTCAGGTGTACGATGGAGTTAATGGCGGTATTTCCTGAAGTCTGTGAGGGTTAGATACACTTAAAGTGATTGAAACATAAAAGCATATAATTGGAGTTATTACAGTTACCAGTTATCAACCAAGAGCTACCTAGACACTTTCCTGCTTTCATCTTACCTTTGGGTTTTTTGTTTTTGTTTTTTTGGTACCAGGGATCAAACTCACGACCTTGTGCTTGCCAGGCAAGCGCTTGTGCCACTGAGCTACATCCCTGGCCTTTCCTCTTAAGCATACCTTAGGTTGGTGAGCAGCTTTAAAATTTTAGTTGTATGCTCTTTTCCTTTTTGATGCTCCCACGTGGAATGGTCGCTGCATGGTACCATAGTCTTTTTCCCATTGATCTCTTTAAGGAATCAAATCAGAAGCACCAAATCAGAAGCACCTATTTGAGGGAAACAATTCTCTAGGGCAGTATGGCTCTTTTATTTCATTGGTTTTCATGAATGTTCCTAAGACAATTCTTACACTCAAATCACCAGAAAATTTATGAGACTTTCTTCTTTTTCGAGCCCTTCATGATTATATTTTTTTGTCACCAACTTCCTGTGTCCTCATCCAGATGTGTCTCTCCTCTGTTTTTCTGTACCTGTAGCCATTATCCCTACTATCACTAACCAGGCCTGGTCTACCTCTTCATTGGTGTCTTTTCCAGAATGCCCTGATCTCCTCATATGCATAATTTCGACAAACCCAGCATCCTGAAATTGACCTTTCACCTGGACAGCTCCAAATTCAGATACTTTCAGGTCTTTCTTTAGAGTACAACCAGTTTCTCAAAGCTAAAATTCAAAAACTCTCTTAAAACTGTCCCCAACCTCCTTTTGCAAGTTTGTATTTTCCCAACACTTTGGCCAAATACGCTTCTTCATCCACACTATGTATTAATGTTCTCTTGGCCTGATGGCTTCATTTCACTCATGGAGTTTTACCCAAGTCACTCTGTCAGTCTGGGTGCCCTAGTCTCTTCTTTAAATGTAATTACAACTCCTTATTTGGGGAAAGCTCTGTCTATCTCTACATCTACATCTGCACACCCCTCAAGGAAACTTTTAATGGTTTTTAAAGTTCATTTTATTTCTGATATTTACTTGTGTTGCAAGGTTACCTTTTATACCTATCTAGCCACATCTCCCCATTCAGCCATCTCTCAACTTTTACAAGCAGATTATAACCTACTTGCAAGAAGATCCTGTTTTATTTTATGAAATTCCCTTTCCTAATTCTCTAGTATAGTACAATACTTGAAATAGTACTGTGGTGCCATACTTGTAATATTGTACTGAAAAACAGGTTGCATTTAAAAACCTGTATTTTACATAATTAGAGAAAAATATCAGCATATATATACATATAATATATATATATATATATATATATATATATATACATATAAAACAAATAGGATAAACTATCAAGCAGCAGTCCTGGCTCTAACAAATTTTCTGGCCTCAGTTTTTGAATTTGATGCTATTTCTCTGTTCTCTCGTAGCAAACCGTAAGCTCTTCGAAACATTATTACACTGTTACCCTGATCTGTTTGTCTCTCAGCCTCAGCTAAGTTACACCTGCTTAGCTGTTTGCATCTGTAATACTGAATGAGTAAAACTGAATGGCTGTCAAAATATATTCCACATGGATGAGTCATTTGAACATGATGGAAATCATGTTAAATGCATCTTCAATGTCCTGTTTCAGCAAGTCCTGCCCTGTATTTGTCTAACCAATGACCTCAATTATGTATTACTAATAAAGCTATCTAATGTCACTAAGAACAGCCCAAAACCATTCAGTGTATAATATTGGTTGTATACATAATAGATGAGCACATTTTCATTTTTTACTAAATACTAATACTCAGCATGCTTTGACCATGGTCCTGTGCATATGCTTTTCCTTTTACTTAGTACTTTCCTTCTAATACTAGCACAGAAGGAGCCAGTGCATACATATCTCCTTTGACTATAAGCTTCCTGTTTTTGCTTGATAACCATCTATTTTCTTGGCACAGACAGACCATTCTAATTCTGGACAAATGACTCTGTACAAGAGCATAGGAAATTCCACTGACTCACAGAACAGCCAGGCTGGGCCCTGAAACACAACTTTCTTATAATAACAGTTCTGACATTTATCTCCCTTTGCGCTCTCTGTACATGAGTTTTGAAAGAGAAACTTAATTCAGGGATATTCACATTGTTTTTTATACAGTATTATTGCCTAGCCCAGCTAGCTAATCTTCTTTTACACTGAGCATATCAGTGTTACCTACCAGTGATTCTAAATCTAGAGTATGTGTCAAGATTCTTCGGGGGAAATTCTCAAATACATGTATCCTGGCCTTCTTACTCATTGCTTAGTAGGGAGAAGTTCAGACACATTGAGATGCATGCTTTTAAAAATGTCCCTGCGCCTTTGTACATCATATCCCTCAATAAGAAAATGAAGAGTTGGAAAAATGCAGACTACAATTTTACTGGAGTGGTCAAATATTATTGTCAAATTTGTGCCACTTTGAGTACACGTAAGAGTTAGGTAAATGTTAAATAAATGACATAATGAATAATGTAGAGATTTTTCACTACTACTTTAGATATGCAATGATACATATATTTGGGTACTTTATGCAGCACCTGACTCTCTCATATATATTACCTCATTTCATCCTCAAAAACCTCCAATGAGATAAATAACAACTTTCTTTTCTATTAGCCATATAAGAAAACTAAGATTTAGTAAGTAATGATTTTTTTGGTTCTGTGAATTGAACTCAGGACCTTATGCTTGCCAGGCAGGAAATTTACCACCAAGCTATATCCCGAGCAAAATTTAGAAAGCAACACTAAAAATACGTATTTTTCACTCTTACTAAATGGTTTTCCCATTATTCTGTGAAAAAAATGCTTCTTTTTGGTTACTGCCTTATAACTTTTTGTTTCATAACAAAATTCCTGAGACTAAGTAATTTATAAAGAATGAACATTTACCTGGTTTACAGTTCTGGAGGCCAAGAAGCCCAAGAGCACAGCACCAGCACCTGCTCAGCCTCTGGTGTGGGCCTTCCTGCTGCATCACAACATGCTGGAGGCATCACGTGGACAGACAGTGGCTGTGCTAGCTCGAGTCTTCCCATCCGTCTTCTATAAAACCACCCATGCCATCATGGAGCCCTACCCTACGACTTTACCTAATCCTAATTAACTTCCAAAGTGCCCTTCTCAAAATACTGTTCACATCAATTTACAGGCTAGTTTTCCAACCCATCAGCTTTGGGGGGACATACTCCAATCACAGCATCTATAATGTAAAACATGCACACAGCTTGAATCCATCCTGTTGCATGGATCCAGACACCTGGATTAGACCCTGTCTGCTGAGTGACCCCAGGACAAGTCACTAATACAGTAAATGCTTCATCTTCCACATGCAGCCTAAAACATGCATCAGCAAATCTGTTTTGGCCCCATCATGTGGGCTGAAATAGAGCTGCCTCTGAATAAAGCCAGTCAAAACTTGGCTTGGTAAGAGGAGATCTCAGCTGCTGATTCCTTGATGTACTTCTCATACAGTTTGGGTTTTGTTGATGAAGTCTCCACCTACACCTATGTCTTCAAGATTTCTGCCTACTTTCTCTTCCAGTAGATTTAGTGTTTTTGTCTTAATATTTACATCCTTGATCCATTTTGACTTTAGTGCATGGTGATATCACCATGGTATCACTATACCTGGGTCTAGTTTAAATCCTTGATCCATTTTGACTTTATTAAGAGGCTATCTTCCTTCCAGTGAACATGTTTGAACTCTGTCAAAAATAAGGTGGCTGAGTGTGTTTGTAATTGTGTATTCATCTTCTAATCTTTTTCACTGATCCCCAGATCTGCTTTTTTGCCAATACCATGCTGATTATTGTCTCCTTATTGTAATATAAGGAGACAATAAATATTTTTACATATTTGTAACAATAAATATGATTCAAAATGTATAGCATATATGGTGAAGTGGGAAGAAACTGTTCAACAGGAAAGAAAAACTGAGATGGTGGAAAGGAGGAAAGAAAGGGAAAAGGAAAAATAAATATATACACACATAGTTAAGATAGTTATACTACTAATTTCTATCAGTTCACTGAAAAAAAAGATTTGTGTTTGTAATATTTCATCAATTTTCATCTGTATCTTGTAATACGAGCAACTACTCTGAAGACAATAATATACAACATATTAATCATGGTTACACTCCCACTATGCTGTTTTGAATTCTTTATCATTGTTTTTATTGCTTTTTCTTTTAAAAAAAAATTGATTTGGGCTTATACAATCCTAGTTTCCTCAGAACACGGTTTCAGAAACACTTGTTTTTTCCCTAAGGACAAACATTTTGTCTAGGATTGAGTGCAGGTGAACCTTAATACTTGGGGTCAGACCTGAGTTCAAAGTTCGAAAGTAACTTTTAGGATTTCTATAAAATGGGCAAGAAAAGAAAGTCTAGGAATTAAGGCAGATGCATTGGCAGAAGGGGAAAATGCACTTGGTTCAAATAGTCTCTACTCACAGGAATAAAGAACACAGAGAGTATGTGTGGACAGAGCGCTCTGATATCAGGGTTACACACACAACTATATGGAACATCAGTAAGGAAGGAGCAGCACAGGATAATTCAGCCAGCAAAGCACAACTAGTAAAAGGAATTAAGAACTCATCATGTTCCACAAACATAACTGTTACCGGCCTAAGTCTTTCAATGTCCAAGAAACTTCAGAGGGCATATTCCCTTCTGAGCATTTGGGAAGAGATTAAAAACAATACTTACACTAAAATAGTTACATCAGAAAGACTGGAAATTAGCATAGAACAATTTGCATTAGCCAGAAAACTATATAAAAAGAATGAAGTCTATGAAAGCAACACAATTGTTAAAAATTCTGTCACATCCTAATTATAACCATGAATTGAAAAATGTCAGTGTTCCTAGTATTCTCTAAGTTACTAGCTATCCTGGCTTTAGTCTAAGAAGCAAAAGCAGATTTTTATTAGATTTTTTCATTTTTCTTGTATCAGTAGAAAACTGATTCTTCATACTTTCCTAGTACAGGAACCTAATAACCTCAATGAATGTAAACATTATATGTCATAAACATGAGCTAAGAATAATAACAAGAAGGATGAAATGGGGCAGGGGATTCAGAGGCAGAGGGAGGAAGATGGGAGGGAAGGTGAGAGAGATTTAAGAAAGAACCAAGTTGTGTTGCACATATGTACTCGCTCCACAAGATGAATAGAAACATCATGTACTGCAAACCTGTACTAATAAAATCACTTTACAATTTAAAATAAAAGCTAAATAATGAAATGCTGAAAAAAAAAGAAAACTGAATTGATCCTTAATATAAGTGATACTAGAAACTCGGACTATGATATGGTATTACCTTATGGTAAATGAAAATATTAATCCAAAATATAAATTTCTCACAATTTTCATATAATCATCTTGCCAAAAATAACACAATAAAAGATTCCTCTTCTTTTTTCATAAAAAAATGTGGCTGAAAGATCCTTTTTAAACGTATGTTGCCTTTCTTCTTCATTATGCTTTACTAAGAAAGTGAAACATGTTTTAAAAACTATTTTTATGATAGACATTTAAAACTATTTATTTTCTGTGAAGTACCCAAATACCTACAGAACTACTAAATCTATCCCAACAGGATATTGGAGTGAAACGAAATCACACACACATACACACACACACACACACACACATACACATAAACAACTTACTTTAAAAGGAAACATTTAATGCATCATTTTGCATTCAATTTTCCATTTCATAACTTTTTTTTGCTTTCAAGATTTGATGTTTTACATAAACATAAAGAAAACTGAGATTTCTAAAAATTTTAGTTACAGATGCCTTTTAAGATATCTTTGTGCGAAGGCTTAAAACTTCACGAGGAAATATGTGTGTTTAACCTATGATTCAATGAACATGAAGCATATTAGACATCATACTTGGGGCTGGAAGCTTTCTCCTCTCAGTGCACAGCCACTGTTCCTGTTTCTTTCCACTGTTTCCAAAACTCCATGAATCAATTCCACTTGTCTACCTCCAATGGGACCATTGTGTTTTGTGTTCACCACCACTACTGTCCTCTAAAAGGGTCCCCTGTCCTCTGGGGACCCTGAGCCATGCTGCATTGGATCAGGATATTCCATTCTTTCAGGAGCTCGGAAGGCTTCTCGGGGTAAGCCTCCCATGAAATTCAAAGGCCAGCAAGGCCTCTCAGATGAAATCTTCACCAGTTCACCCATTTCCTTCCTCTCCCTCGTGTTCTCCGGAGTTCTTTCAGTTCTTTAAATATGCCTGGTGCACGTAAGGACCACAGAAGGCCTGTGCACATGCTATCTTCTCTGCCCGGAATTCCCTTCCTCTGACTCTTCACGGGTTGATTTCTATTTTTCTAAGTCTCTCCTTAAATGTCACTGCCTCTTAGAATCTTCCATGAGCAATCTCTAAATAACTTCCCTAAGTGTAGCTTTTTATCACTGCATTCAGTTTAGGACCTTCTTAAAAAAGAAAGTTTTTCTAACATCTACACTTGTTCGTGATTTACATGGTTTCCTCTGTACTCACAGCTTCAGAAATATGAAGACTCTGCTTTGTTGACTGTAACATCCAGTACCCAACACTACGTAAGCTAAGTGTTTGCTGACAGGAAAATGGACAGGCCAACCCTGGCAGGGAAAGCCATGCTCTGCTTCCCCTGCCGCACACCCTTTTCCAGTAGACAAGATTCATTCCCCGATGCCTCCTTCTCACCCAAAACAGATTTAACAAGCTTCCACTGAAGGGGTGGACCACAGCTGTGCTGAGATGAAGCATAGAGAGAATTTGGGAATGACTGAGTAGAAAATGTGAAAAAGTTCAGGAGCAGACAGGCCCGCATAGTTCAGGTTGGAGTAGTGGGGGCCAAAGTTCCAAGGCAGGTGGATTCCATTGTTGCCAGGCTCTTTCCCAGACTTTTGGGAGCACCACGCATTCATTCACAAAAGAGGTGTGTGTGAGGTGGAAACAGCCTGCCAGTGAGCTATCTTCTCTCTGGTGTCATCTGTGACACTTCCAGCATCCACTTCCAGCAGCAAGACTTAAGAGTCCTTAGACTTAAGAGCATTAGGCCAAACAGCCGGAGGATCCTATCAGTATGCAGTGCTTAAAGGTGTAGTGACTTAGTGACAGAAGCTTCTGTACAACTGTTTACATCAGGAATACATGTGTATCTAACCTGTTATCTGGTTTAAGATGTAATCGTGATGTTAGAGATGTGATTTTGAACAAGAAGCCACAGTTTCATACGTCAAGATGCATATCTTCTTATACTGCCACAGGAATATTTCCCAGTTATATTTTCAGTGTGTGGGGTTGACTGTATAAAAATCAGTTTAAAGGTATGCCACCCTGTTAACATGAGTCAATTCATTCTGAACCCATATATGTTGGTCCTCAGAAGTCTCTGTATTGTGATTAAGTCTGCATAAAAGTTGTTACTGCTGAAAAAAAGCCATGCCCTTGAGAGCTGAAAAAAGTATGCCTATTAAAAGAAAAATGAGGATGGCAGCCTCCTTGTCAGTGAAAGGCTGACTCATCTAAAGCTGTGAAGAAAAGGAAAGGAGAGTGTGTGACACATGTGCCCATGTCAAAAGCATCAGTGCAGATGGCATTCAACATAATCAAGTCCAGGATATGAATTCTCACTTGCAGAGGATGATTTCTAGAAAACAGGAAACAGAGAGAACAAAGGGAATGGCAAAGCAAAGCCACACCAAGTAACTGGATTGTCTCTACGGAACCTAAGGTCACTTTTTGGACGAATGACATTGATAATATTAATAGAACCCACAAACAACTAGGATAGCAAGATAAAAATGACTCCACACAAAACCAATGTTAAAACCAGATTATCAGATTTTCTAAAGTTAATTAGAGAAATGCAAACCAAAGAATCTCAGCAGCACTGGAGAATCTGTAGCTACAAGGTCTTTTTTAGATGCTTTTCTTTCTGGTTGGTTTCTTAAGTTCAAGGAACCCAGACTCAGGGGTAATGTTTACGTGAGAGACTGTCATAATTCAAACCCACATGTGCATGCATGTGCACATGCTCAGAGTTTACTTCATAGCAATCAGATATCAAAGTGGTGTCGATAACTCCATGTGGAGAATGGCAAGGTGCTGTATGGGATGACTAGATACAGTCTATCTGACTTGTCCTGCTGACGCCCAGGTATGCTGCCCTGAGCATCTCTACATCGAAGCACAAATCCACGGACCTCCTCACTGTTTGCTCTAAACCCCTCTTAAGCGCTCCCCAGTGGAAATCTTCTTGACTAGCACCTTGAACCTCCTAAAAGGTTTTGGTCCACAAGTCCCTTTCATTCTCCCTCTTGGTCGCTAACTCCTCGATGTAGTGGGTTGCTCTCTGCTTCCCAGTGACCTGTCAGTGTGCTTCCCCTTGTCTCTGGGATGTGCCAGTAACACACCAGAAGCTGTGATCTCTTGTGTTGTATTGTGCTGTGTTGTGTTGCCTCCTCTGCACATTGCCTGAGCAATACATTCAAACCCAACTCTCTCCCTGGGCAGGGCTAACCTAGTAAATGGCTATCTGCAGAGGAATAATTGAATCAAAATGAGACAAGAGCTACAGGGCAGTCTGCAAGTATAAACAAGTTTCCTATAAGAGACATACTTGGTCACAGGTCAGAAACTTAGATACCCATCAGGCCATCTACCAAGAAAAAGAAGCATCCTACAGAAGGCAGAATGTAAACATACATGACCACATACCCTCAGGCCTCATCAAGGCAGCACTGGAGTTCACAGCTCCCTTCCAGAGTGACCTCAAGGCCAAATGAGAGAAAAACACAGCACATTCAAGCTGTGGCAAGTAAGTGCATTCTTTACACCCAGTACCACCTGATGTTTTGGGCCTCAGGGCAACTATTCTTTCTTTCTGGATGACTGTACCTCAAACTTGCCTAATTACTGAATCAGTCATCCTTCAAAGTGCATATTCACTATGGCAGGCTCTAAGTCAAATCCTCTTCTAACCAAAGCAACCCCCAGCAAAATAAATCATTTTCTCTTTTAAACATCCACCTAGTGTGCTATTTAGCATGCAGCATATAATATATGGATGCATGTATCAAACTAGACTTGCATAATAGAATGTATCCAGCCTTCCCTCTATCTAGCAAATGTTCTGTCTCTGATTCTGTCTCTGTCTCTTGACTCTCCCTCTCTCCCTATCCTCAGAAATGCTTTTTAAAAGAGTCAACACAAGAATGAATAAAAAAGTGTTATTTATATGCTAAATGGGGGTACTACTCTGCCATTAACAAAGATAAACAAGTCATTTGTAGGAAAATGGATGCACCTTGAGGCCATACTGTTAAGCTAAATAAGTCAGACACACAAGCTTGAATAGCAGATGGTTTCTCTTACATGAGAAATTCAAACTATAAATGAAGAGCGAAATAAAAGAGTGTAGGAAATAGGAAGATCCATCTTTTGCAAAAAGCAAAACGACCAAGAGATAAAAGTAGGGGAAAGAGAAAGAGAGAAGAAGGGAAGGGGATGAAAAAGAATTAAAGATACATCGTGTGCATGTACCTATGCAGACTGTAATCATTATATGCTGCAAACAAACATGAACAAAAAATAAAAATTGAAGAAAGAGAAAGAAAGAAAGAAAGAAAGAAAGAAAGAAAGAAAGAAAGAAAGAAAGAAAGAAAGAAAGAAAGAAATCCACACTGTTTACAAGGGGGAAAAAAAGAAAAAGAAAAAAACACACATAACTTCACCAATTCCTTCTCTGGACTCATTTTCCCCTCAAGCCTACTGAAATACAACCTTTCCATCCACTTATATACTGAAACCATTCCACCCACTTAGATGGCAAATGCTACCAATGACCTCATAGGACCAAAGCCAAAGGACACTTTATCCCCGCAGTTATTTCTTTGTTCTCTGCTTCATTTGATACTGTTGAGTCTCCTTCTGAATCATTGTACTACCTTTGCTCTGGCCCTCCTGCTCCTTTTAACCATTATTTCTCAAGTGTTGAGGAATCCTGTTCATTTTCTTATTCTTTAAACACTGGTTTTAATTGGGGATTTCTCAAATGTTTTTTCCTATGTATTCTTTGATGGTGTCATCCACCTTACCAGTTAACAGAATGCTCTAGGGCAGTGGTGGTGAAACTTTGGCACATACTGTTTTTCTTTTAAGATAAAAGATTAATATACGAGTTATTTTTACTGAATTAAAACTTTAGTATTTAGGCTTAATTGCAGTGTTGGCACTTTGTGATAAACATGTGGGTTTTGGGATGCAGTTTGGGGCCTCACCTCTAAAAGGTTCACTATCACTGCTTTTGGGTCAGAGATTCAGCTGTTTCCTAAATCTACATCCTTGGATTACCACCAGATCACTATAGCAAAATGTGAACTCAGCATTGTCCACCCCTAGATTTGGTTCACATCTTTAATTAACTTCTTGATGTCTCTTTATTATCTAAGCCACTAATACAGTAGGTCTCCTGAATTCTTTCCCTACAAACCATATTCAGTTGATGACCAAGCACCTACTCTTTTCGCAGCTCCCAAGGCATTTACATGGATGTGTAGAGCTCAGTTCCCAAGCACTCTCTTCAGAGAATAGAAATCAGCAATAAATGTCACCCACAGGGTGGTTCAGTATTTTAGTAAGAGAAGTAGAGTGAGCAAGAGGACTGGTAAAAAATATGATTCAAAAAGCTGACAGTTGCTCCTTTCTTGCACTAAATGGAGGAGAGCCACCAGCAAAGTTTTACTAGGTTCAATTTAAGTTATGACAGAGCTCTACAATTGTAAGTATGTGAAAAGTTAAATGAAAAAAAAGAAATAAGAAGAAAGATAAATGATCTAAAGTGTGCACATGCCTGCAGTCCCAGGCACTCAAGAGACTGAGGCAGGAGGATCCCTTGAGCCCAGTAATTTGAAAACAACCTGGGCAACATAGGAAAACCCTGTCCCAAGGAAAAAAAGAAATAAAGAAAAAGAAATATGGCAATAGTATTAACACCATTTCTTCCACGTTTTTCTTTCATCAATGCAATAATAAATTATTTTTACCTGGTTAATGCACAATTATTTTTTATTCTTTGGAGAATGCTGATTAAATGTAGCAGATGATATGCAAATACATTACTGACATAAAATTTATCACACATCCATTGATACCACTGAACTTTATTTTAAAATGTTATCTTCTTAATCATATTCTTAAATTATATTACTATATGTAATATACAAAATATAAGCGTTTCAAGGATCAATCAAAGGGCTAAACATGAAGTGAAACAAATAAGTAAACACTGAGTTTCAAATCTGGATTCTGATGAGATAAGATGTGAAGAGTTTTAAAATTCTGCAACAGTGGCATGGTATTATCAGCCCTCCGAATAGAATTATGATCATGGTAAGAAAAATTAATTGAGTTTCATTTTATTCTTTGCTAATAAAAAGTTGACATAGTAAAATAGTTCAAATATTTAATGTTCTCTTCCTAACCTTTTCACTACTTTATCATTTTATTTTAGTTTCACTTCAGAGAATTCTAAGATAACTAAAGAAATCTTGTTAAAAAATCATTCTGAAGATACATTATTTCAAGAGCTTTTCTTGCAAACCTTGGAATGTGCTGTGTTTCCTGTGATTGTTTGGCTATAATGCTTACAGTGAGGCTATTGCCACTGCTGACATTTTTAAGAAATTTAAATTTTTCTTACCAGAGTGAAGGTTGATTGATCCCTTTGCATTTCCCTTACTAACACACTCCAGCCCCTCACAGCCTTTCCACATCTTACCTCTTTACTTCCAAAAAGGTTTCACACTCCTGCCCATGTACATGCCCCCAAACCAACAACAAAACAAAATAAAAATCAGAACTGCTCCTTCTTGATAGCCCGAAAACAGTGCTTCTCTTATTTCTGATTAGTCTGATTCCTGCAATATCGTATTTGAAACATCGTTTAACAAAGATACTTAATCTAGAGCTCATGTTTCCAGATAATTTTATCCAATTCAATAGTAGTCTTTTTATTATACACAGACCAGAAAGGCCAGAGTATCTACTTCCACATGCAAAGTGAATTAATAAATCTGTAGCCAGTGATCTGTGTGTGAGGCGACATTTGGAGTCAATAAAACCAATGTCATACTTACGGTGGAGGTGGGTGGGGCTGGTTTTCAGCATTTCTTGGTGTTTTGCAGGCAGCAGGCTTCGCCATGTCCCTGACAACACACCTGGGGCGCATGATAGACAGTACAATGCACTATTAATTATAAAAAGGGTAGAACACATCTGGAAATTAAAAATCGTACTAAAACACATCTAATGGAAAGTCTTTGCAAGCCCCTTCAATATTAACCTTAGGGCCCTCAAAAGCCCCTGGAATTGGAAATCTTTGTGTTAGGCTTCCAAAAGCTCAGTTATATCCACACAAAATCTGTTCTGGGCCCTGAATTTGACTTTCATTTTAGCATCAATAAAATGATTGTCAGCAGCTTTCCCCATAGCAGAAAAGCTATTGAAAGCTTTGACCTCACCATGCGAAGACATCTGAAAGCTTAAAAATAGGAACAGCTGTTGCGCTGATAAATTAAAAACTGAGCAGAATTTTCTGTGGCTTTGGCTATTTTACTAAAAGACATAGACTTCTGTTCCACACCATTAACTGTCACACAGGTCTTTCTGTCCCTACAGCAAGAGATCTGGAAAATATCAAGACATACTCAAAATTCCCTTCAGACTAAGTAAGGGGGAGGAAGAAATGGAAGGAAATGTTGATCCATAAAGCATGTGTGTGTGTGTATAAAATAAGAAGATACCTCTGAAATGTGAAAAAAAAAACAATAAAAGATCTTGTTGGGCCTTAAATTCTACATCTTAAATTACATAAACACAGATTGTAGAAATACAAGAGCCCCAAATAGCAGCGGGATGGGACCTCATTTTCAGGTAAACAGGGCTTACTGAGCACTAGAGATCTTCATTGGCCAAAATCAGAAAACACTTCTACCTGAGGCTGTACTTGGGTGAATTAGATTTTTCTGCTCAAAAGCTTTAAATCAGTAGTGGTGAAACCATGGCATGTGTGCCACAGGGGCTGTCTGTATCACTGGAAGCTCTAAAAGGTTCGCCATCACTGCCATACAAAGTTCTGCGTAGGGAAGTCTTGGTTGAAAACTGACCCTACATTTTATATTCAGCTAATGGAACCACACTCGAGAACCCAGGACTCCTGAGCATGAGTTTGGTTAAGATGCTTCAGGGAGGAATCTAAGATACAAGTTTGACTATAGTGCTCCTAGGTGCGGCCAGTCCTGTTATTCCAGAAGTAGATGCCTGGTGAGGCAGTAGAGGGTAAACTGTTTTCCTAAAACTAAAAGCTGCATGGCAAAATTCTCCACTTCTGAAAGAAATGATACAGGGAAACGTGGACACAATGCACAGAAATGCGCACACACACACATTGCTCACTCCAAACGAGGTCAAGTAAGACTTAGAAATCAAAATATGACACGAGAAGAGACAATAGTACACTTTAAAGTCTCAACACACCTTCCTCCTGGGCTAGAGGTAAAGAACGGGGGTGTTTTTCAAGACTCGATGCAAAAACTTTCAACTGATTATAATCAAGAGAGAGGGGTGAAAACATGTACCAGGAGTGCAGCGCTTAGGGGACTGGTCCAGGTTGTGGGAGGCCCGTCACACACCCGCCTCACAGCAGCACTCTGGAAGCAGCTGTTAGAGAGAAGCAATGAACTAGGGTGTCTGAACCCTGAAATCTGACCCTAACTTACACAAAGTACAATGTCCAGTGAGTCCAATTTGTAGCCTTAGAAGGTCTTCAAAACTTCTCAACAACTAAAAATATCATAGCAGCAGTTTAAACCCCATAAACAGATTTGTGAAAGTCTCTTCAATATCATAACTTGAAAAATCTTTAAGAATTGTATCTGTGGGAAACTCTGGTTCTTTGCTTTTTTGCTCAGGTCCTAGGTATTTATACAAAGTGCTGAACTAAAAACCCCACATAGAGTTTTCTTAGAAATGCTTTTGAAGTAATTATTTTCAAGGAACATAGAGTATTGCTCAGTAGTACGTGTAGATTTCTAAGCCAAACTTTTTTCTTCTAACTAAAAGGCCTAGTCTTAATAAGAAATTCTAATCTAATTTGCTACCTACCAGTTTTAGTTTAAAATAATGATAGCTGACATGTAATTTCTGTCTACACAGGTTATAGAATCTGACAAGTTTCATTTGAATTTCTAAACTGTAATGCTTTATTGAATAGTAAAAATAAACACATTACTCCTCAAAACTGATGTATTTAAAATTTATAAGATATAGGAGAGCACCACATTTTTCCATACTATCCTATACCCTGACCACAGGACCTATATTCATCTATTCACAGGAGGGATATCACTAGCTATTGAATCTGAGTGGAGGGGTTATTTGTTTCAAATTGTTCCGTTTTTAAATTGATTTGAGGGGACACTAAGCCTATATATATATATATATATATATTTTTTTTTTTCCCTAATCTGACTTCACTTTAGCTGAAATATCTGTATGAGAAAGAAAAAAAAACACCATCCTATACTTCTGACAAACCACATCAAAAACATAATACAGTCACAAGATCTGTGTTAGCCTGTGTGGTTTAACATTTCCTTAAACTCATAATTGAAGTGTATGGAGCGATAAAACCTTAATAATTTTGACAGCCATAATGTATGGAAATTGTTTAGCTCCAGGAATTCCTATTGTCTTCCATACATTAGCATTAGTGTAGTAATGTAGAATCCTCATTAAGAAACAGGATAATGATATTTCAGTATGTTGTAGCTCTTAAGGGCCCATTTCTATACATGATTCACTCCCTAAGTCAGACATTAGGAGACCACAAATGCTGTAGGGCTGTTGACTTCCTGGAATTATCAGGAATTACCAGAAATTAAGAGGCTAAGAGATCAAAGGGTTTGACCTCTCATTGTCTGTGACATCTTTGATTACACAGCGATTTATCATGTGTTAGAAGACCCTTAGAGTCTTCTAACTGCCTGTGAGCATTCCTTCATCTTGCTAGCATCACTGAAGATTTATGCAAATAAGACATTCTGCAACTTCTCAGGGGAAGACTCCTCCTGACTCCGCCCTAAGCACCGCCAGGTTTTATGAATGACTGCAATCAATGCGATGAATGGCTGCCAGCTGCCCACTCAGCCACTTCTCCTCCTCTGTGCACGTACACCCGGGAGAAACTCACATTGCCACGAGCCTGCAGATGAGGCTAAGGCAAGGCTTTCATCTCTCCAAGCACGAACTAAATGTGCTTCCAGATACTTAGAGTGTGTGAATTAAAAATTCTCAATGCCTTCAAGAAACACGATTTACATAATTGCCTTCTCTCCTTTGATTTTCCTACAATCACTACCCCCTGCCCTGCTTCTACAAAAGAAAAAAAAAAAAACACAACAATTTTATGAAACTTCATCAGAATTTGAATTTTAAATTGCTTTATGTTTCGTAACTAATGTCAGGAATCTAGCTACTGTGCATTACGCTGCCAAAACTAGACTTATGCCTGTTTTACATCTCTGTTCTCAATCTTATGGTTTTTGCATATTCCTATCATCCATGGAGAAAACAATTACATCCAAATAACACTGAGGAAATGAGTGTGCTTGTGCCCACTCAGTGTTAGAGTACTAGTCACAGGCATCCCAAGAAGACTGAGGGGCAGTTAAAATAACAGCAGATTGAACAAATGAAACAGGTTTAGAACACACAATCTTCTGATTTGCTGATGACTGACTAAAAGTACTCAGGAAAAGGGAAACACAGAAATTTAAGGGGTTCTGTAGTTGGCCTCCTTTCTTCCTAAGCCCCCATTTAGTGTTTTAAGCCATTCTTCAACATGACATTTGTCACAAAGTACTCAAAATACATACAAAAGTCCGACCTCTAACCCCATCATCTTGATTCCAGGGTGAGACATCCAATGTAGCTCCATATCTGTCTGTCATTTGGCTTTCTAACAGACCTCTTCAGAGCAGCATCTCCAGAATAAAGCCCCTTATTTGATTCCTGTTGCCCAACCCCTTTAGCAGCCATCTCTGCCTTAGTTGACTGAAAGCACTTCTGCAGTTGTTCACACCCACACTTTAACACCACTCCTCTTTTTCTCTTAGTCTACACCAACTCTACCAGATTGGCTATATTTTCAAAGGAAGCACACAGTCTTATCATTTCTCATCTCCTTCATCACTGTCACCCTGTCTTGACACGCTGCCATCTTTTATTTGAATTCTGACCACAGATTGTTCATTGATTGCCCAGAAAAGACTGAAATAAAACTCCAGATTACTGTTTTGAAAGAGTGAGATGCTATTTAATATCTGGTGCACTAATATGTTATCAAATAATATTTGAAAGTAATGCTATATAAGGAAATGTATCTTAATGGTAGAGAATCAATCTGTTTTACTTCTGATTTTCTGTAAACAAAGTAAACAATCATCATATGCAAAACTGTAGAGTATAAGAGGAGGGATCAAAAAATAGGATGAAGGTTTAAATTTTTATTAGATTTTTAATATCTCTTACTTTGCACAGATTTATTTCATCATTCTTTCCACTTTCTAAAGTTCTGGACCGGTTATTTCTTGAGTCATTAGTCACATATTCGGGCTGCCTCTATTGCCTGAATCAATTCAAATTATTTACATTTCACATTCATTTTGACATGGGGAAGAGCAGAAGCTATACAATGTCAGATCCCACAAATGAGGTGGGCAGGGACACACTGCATTTTGTAATGTTTATATGAGCTCGCCTTTTCGTGGGATGGCACTGGCAGCAGCATTCACCCTATTTTTGATCACACCTCAAAGCAACATCTACTCTCATTTAATCTTCACATCACCCTACAAGAGAATATGAAACTGTAGATTTAAGAAATTCAGTTACCTTTCTGATAAGTGGTCAGTGTTGATAATTTAAGAAGACATGATTTGAATTACAGTCAGTTTAGAATGACAGCTAATGTCCTAGCTATCATTTTGGGCAGGCTTTTGACTTGAAGAGGGAAAGGGTCAGTATTCAGGTCTGTTTCAGTATCACTTGCTTTATGATACAGGTCTGCCGCTGAATATACTTGAATAATGGCACTTACTATTCTACTATCACAAGACTCATATTCTCCAAATGTAGCAACAAAGGATCTATGAAAGTAGGACACTTTCAACATAGGTGCACACACTGACAACGTAGGTGACCTAAAGGCCAGTGGGAGCACTGCAGCACTGTAGAACAGGAAATGCAAGATAACCTATGACAGACCGCAACTTGATAATCATCTCTTCAAAAACACATTTCAGAGAAAATTTCAGAAGTTATCTTCTCATTCCCATTCTCAATTTTTCAAAGAGAAAAAGCTAAAGTTTCCTTCTCCACTTTCCAATTCTTGAGATACTACATTCATCCATGAATTTAAATTTGATGTTATCTACTACATACACACCCTCATTTATATTTTTCAGCTTAAGGAGCCTGCATGCATTCTCTGGAAACTATTTACTACCTGTGAAACACAATATGATTTTTAAAAAACCAAACTTCCATTAACAAAAATGTTCTGTTGCTAATTTGCAAAGGAGAACCTCTGTTTATTCCATGAAGGAACACAAACTGAAAAACAAATAAATAAATACATAAAAGATCTATTTAGTAAGAATGAAGGTGCTCCCCTGAACAGGAAGCAGAAGACTGCAGCAGAGAGGGGTTACAATAAGGCGAAGGCTGAAGGCAGGTCTTGAAACACGGAGAACAGAAGGGACCAGTGTTCAAAAAAAATGCAGTTGGGGCTATGAGAAAACGGTAACAGAAAGGAGATGGTCCTTTCTCATATTTAAGGCATGATTCTAGGCAGGGTGACCAGCATGGAAAAGGAGGAGAGGAGGTAAAAGAAAGTGGGAGGAGGAAAGGAGAAGCCTTTAGAGAGGAAAGGAGGTTCCAGGGAGGTAGACAGGATGACAGGAAATAAACGGGGGTCGTTTCCTCAAATGCAGTCTTTCATTCCAATCACAACTACCATCTCCATTTCCTTCCAAGAAGATCATTAATGCAAGGTAATGCTTGACAGGCTTATTTCAGAAAGGTTTAAGAGAGTAAAAAAAAATCAACTCCTTATCCCTCCTCACCTTTCTAATTTCCTAGTGACCAGAAACTTCAGTTCAAAACTCCTCCCCCTCTGTGCCTGGCCTAGAGGTTGGAGGAAGGGGATAGGATGTTTGAGGGAGTTCTCTCCTCCTAGTTATTATCCATTAGCAGATATGTTTGCATGTAAGTAGGGTGAGCATGGGTGGGAAGCAGAAAGAAGTCCAGGGTTTCTACTTTCTTCTTCAGGTTTTTTTTTTTTTTTTCATTTTTTTAACACCTGTTCTTGCTATGTAGCCCAGGCTGGTTTAAACTCACTACATAGCCCAGGTTGGCCTCAAACTCTTGGCAATCCTCCTGCCTCAGCCTCCCAAATGCTGGCATTACAGGCATGCACCAAGATGCCTAGCATCATGGTTTGTTCTTCCACTTGTTGAGTACAAGTAAGAAAACAAATTCAGTTCGCCTGAGCACTTAGCCATCCTACAGCCATCCTCTGGCAGGCCTGGATGTAGAGACAAGCGAGGGTTCCAGCATCGGCTAGCTCTGACTCACTAACCCATGTCTACTTCAGCTATATAGGTCAGCACATCTGAAGCAGGTATAGGCTTTGAGATGAAAAGGAAATTAAACACATCAAAACAAAAAGCAAAAATGAAAACAAAGGAAGCGGAGAAAACTCACTTAGAAATTATCATGCATATTAGTTAGAAAGATTACCTGAAAAACTGAAAGGACACCTAAGTTTTTACAGCAAATAAAATAAAATGGGCAGGGCAGGGGGAGGTGAAGCAGCTGTTTTGTGCCTCTGGAATCTGACAGATGGTCCTTGCATGTGGAACATATCACCATGGGCTCCACTCTGTTTTTTTTTCCTCCTGAGGAATTTATGTTTGTTGTTCTAAAGGTAAGAATGAGGGGGTATATATATATATATATATATATATATATATATATGTATATATATATATACATATATATATATACTGTCATTCAATATATATATATGTATACATATATATATATATTGGTAGCAGAAATTGAACTCAGAACCTCACACTTGCCAGACAGGCGCTGTGCCACTGAGTTACATCTGGCCTGAGTGAAAGTATTTTAACAAACACCATGGGACCAGCCTAGGTTATCGAAAGGATGAAACTGTGTATGGCTTTAGTACTTTTACTACTAACCTCCTTTACGGCTAACCTATGTGCCTCACAGCCCCACTGAGTCCAAACTGTTGGCTTTGTCCCAGTTTGGTCTGAGTGTGGCTTCTCCAAATTGAGAAACAATCACTGACTTGAAAAGTTTTGAGAAACTTTTCTCTCTGCAATAACACCGTTAGAGAAAAATACTAATGCCTTCAAAGACAGGCCTTGATTAACTGGAAAAGCAATTCAGCAAAATAAGATTAATTAATAAACTGATTTAGATATGAAAACTAAACAACAAGAAGACAGGCAATTAACAGTTCATCACACCAGCAAGAAATGTCTGCATCCCTATAGTGCACCTGAGCAACAAATCCCTCAAGCCTCTTTAGTCAGGTAAATCAGGTCTCAAGTTGGACCTGGTTTACAGGTTACATATTGGAGCTGGTGTTTTAACAGTAGAAAATCTGATAGGGTTACTCAGGTTATAAATTTATTTGTGAAATAGCACAATTTCTTCTCAGAAGCACAATCTGTCATTGCAAAAACACATAACACTTGTGAAATATTTTGTTTTGAGCAACCAAATGATTCCACTGTGATTTAGGTTTTTGAAAGAGCCACACAATTATATTTGAGTACTTCGAGCTGTAAGCCCTAAATTTACTGCACATTCTCTTGTCACATTTCAATGTCATGCAAGACTAAGAAGTAACTGTCAGTTAATGGGTGTCTACAGTTTAACTGTTTAGGGTACAAAATGAAATTTGCCAGTAGAGGTTGAAATGAGTGGCATTCGTAAGGATAATCAATGCAGCTATTTTATATCTAACACGTTTTCTATTTTTGACTTGTATCATAAGTGCAACGCTCTTGGTATAATGATTTTGGAGTAGTTCAATGCATCTAAGAATGCTTTTTCTCCACAAAGCACTCGTTCTCTTCTCTCATCTGGGAACAACATAGCTAAATAAATATCTACTGAGAGGTCCATAATGGTTCCTCGGTGGGATTTAAGTGAATTTTAAATAGATAAAATAAAATGGGAAAATGAAACTTGTAGAACATTAATGAAATATTTCAGGCATTACTTTCAATTAATGGTAATTACTGTTGCAACTGATTCACCTGCCTAGAAGCCAAAGAGTAAATGGAGCTAACCAAACATGAACATGTTATACACAGACTTTTATTTTTATAAACATAAAAATGTCATATAAGGAATATATATGCATATACATATTATTCCTTTTTAGTACAAATGAACATTTATTTTGTCTAGAAGACAGAACACCTTGTTTACTTAAAATATACCGAAATACACCAGATCATTTGACACCTCACTGGCATCTCTTAACACTTGAATGAATGTGCTTTGTGGCCTTATGTGTGTGTTAGGAATCAAAAGAGCAAATAAAGCCGGGGATTTAGCTCGGTGGCTTAAGCGCCTGCCTGGCAAGCGCGAGGTCGTGCCTTCGATCCCCGGTACCAAAACAAAAAAAGAGCAAATAAATTTTTAAATAACTTTTTCATGCTACATTCAAATCGTTGAAGATATGAACAGATATTTAGGGAAGTACTGATGAACAATACGGTACTTGGGAAGGTTACCTAGCAAATAGGGTTTCTAACGCACAGTTGAAAGATGACCCTCCTGTACCATATATGACAGAACTTGTGCCTGGTTCTGAACTGTCATTTCCAGGCTCCACTTCCTGTTAGCCTTCAGGTCTCGATCCGTGTCTACCTACAACTTTTACCACAAGCTACTGAAAAACTGAACTCCATGGTCCTCCACCTCTGACACTTACACATTTGCTAAACTCTGCACAGCACACAATGAAATCACTGATGTTTACAACCTCAACACCATTATAATCGTTCTCTGTAACGATTAAAAAGTCACTGAGTTAGTTGGCTATTCTTTCAAAATACCTCTTAAAAGTGCCCTTTCTTACACCTATAAATTCCAAAGTCATTTGTTCTCATAAATGAACTGGTTGAGTATCTTCCTTAAATTTCATTTCCTCTCATGCACAGAGTTTACAAAAGGCCTTCACATTTCCCACCATATCAACTGCAGAGACAGTTACCTAGTTTCAAGTCATTTCATCACCACATTTCCCTCATTCACTAACCTCTCCCTCTTAATTCCTAACATGGCCCATTGGCAAAGTTAGGTAAATCTATTTCACAGTTTTAGGACATCATTTTGTCCCTTTCATCTCCATTCTATATTCTATGTTTCTCACTTCAAATTGTCTGCTTCCTCTCCCTGTCTTTGATTTGTCAGTCTTTGTAAAACTCACCTCAGATATTCAGAACTCCAGGAAGATTTCCAAGCTCAGAATTCTTGTTAATCCTTCACTAGAATCTTCTAAAAAACAGAGGCCCTTATATGAGCCTGAGAGACTAATAGTGCATATCAGATACTGGGAAGAAGTTCAAGAAATGTATTTTGAAAACAGGACATGAAGTGTGCTCCAAGGACATTGGAAAGCCATGATGATTATGGTACTGAATGAATTATTACAAGTGGCTTGGTAACTGGTCAACAAATACTTACAGACGCCTGATCTGTGCTATGCACCACTCCAGATGATCTGATTGTGATCTGATGAGCCAATTTGTTCAATGATAACAGTAGCAATAATAACATATTTACTGTGCACTTGAAACTTTTTTTGCTCTTTACATATGTTAACTCATTTGATGCTAACTCTACATGGTAAGCAGGTTAAGTAATAACTGCTTGATCCCAGTATTGACAAAGCCCTGTTTTATATAAGTTGTCACAGTATTAGTTCTACAAGCTGGACTCTATTTTATTGTCACAGTGTTTTCTTTCCTCAAAGTTGCTTAAACCTTTAACCTTCATTATTACTTTTAACATATTTACACTGTCACAGGATTTACATGTTCTCAGGAGTTGTATGATAATTTTAACTAGATGATTACATATCATTAACATTCACCTTGACTTTCAGCATTGCTCCCAGAGTTCTAGTTAGTCCTAGGATTCACTTTGCATACACTTCCCACTTACAGATCTATGTACCTATAAAAATGTTAGCAATCTGAAAACACTAAGACTCAGATTTGTCTCCATTACCTAAGCATTAACTTCTACTATAATTGTGATTCTACCATAGGCAAACTTAAAGCCACAGAGAATTTACCAGCCTTGAAACAACCTGAATTAAATATGTTTACTAAAACCTGCCTTTATGTAATAGGCATATATAGACCGCAGTTCTACCCTTGGAAAGGTGTCTCGAGCAAGTTTCCTTTGGCTTTCTACAGGACTATTCCACACATACTCAAATTCAGTGGTCCTGCAGCCCCTTCATCCTTTCCTCATTTCTCTTTTTTCATCAGTACCTCAATTATCTCTCACTAAACTTGTGTTCCAAAGAACAAATTAGTCTTACTGCATTTATTTTGGCGAAGGGCTCTCTTAAATTTTCGCTCCTGTGTTGCACAATATTTTCACCATCGTCCTCAAGCAGGAATACGAGCACAAATTTTATAACTCACTCTAATAACCAGGTCACACAAAAAGACCAATAGACAAAAGTGACATTCAGGGTATCTACTAATTGCTTCCAAGCATGGTCACATATTGGAATCATCTAGAGGTTTTAAAGGGAAGATTTTTCTTGGGTCCCATCCCAGATTTATAGAGCTGGGGGTTGGCATTAGGAATTTTAATATTATCAGGTCCCCAGGGTGATTATAATGTATTCAGGGAGTTTAGGAACTGCTGATAAAGAATGAGCCTTTCATTCACTCCACTGGAAGGTGCAAGTCCTTTTCCTAAAGGAAGCTAATCCAACAGAAGTCTCCAGATGTTGGAGCACATTATTATAGTTCACCAACAGCTGAAATATTTTTCCTGGAACTACATTTCAATGATGTGTCCTCAGTTTTTATGCCAGTCAATATAAGAAACAGCGGAATGAAGTTGGTTTTTGTCTTTACTGTAAAATAGCGGTGTGGTCACTAATTATTATTATATCAATTTGATTCTCGTCTAAATAACCAAACATTAATTTCTTTTTCAAAATTCAGTGCAAAGAAAATTACATTACTCCTTTGTTAACAATATTTGTAATAATACTCTTTGGTAAGTAAAACAAGAAAATTCAGAGCAAAACTTAACATTTACCCTAACAACTCTGCCAAGATAGAAACCATGTACACAATTTCATCCTTTTCTTGGTCCTAAGTGTCAATTTTTATTACACCACGGTAAAGGTATGTGAAATTCTTTCAAGAAAAGCAAAATAGAATCATAGAAAACAAAACAATCATTAAAGTTTTAAAATACAAAAAATATTATAAATTTTATATTTTATAAGAAGAATTTTTAAAAATCCATTTTTCCTAAATTTGGGAAATCTGATCTGCCTTATATAGTGTATCCCGGCATGTAATAATTATAGTAAATTATAGTTATAATAATGACATAAATTGTTAATGTTGGGATTTTTTTTAACTAGCATTTTTCAAAGAATATCTTACGGAAACACTCCATGTATATTAAATGGTATTACCTGTGATTTCATGGCTAAATAAATGAGGGAAGCATTAAGCTAAACAATTTGTATCAGAGGTATTTTTACTGCATAGCTCCTCAGAATCTTTAAAATATTAGTATTCATTCTTTTTTTTTAAATTTTATTTAAAGAGAAAAAGCAAAACAAAATAAAGGGTAGAAACAATACAGAATTCCAAGAAAAAAAGGAAAAGAACAACAACAACAAAAACCTAAGAAATTATTACTTGACAAATTACATACTGACTTCTTGGAAATAGCTGTTCAAATTACAAAGTTAAAACATGTAAAGTAGACATTCAAACAGTGACACTGTTAACAGTTCTGCTACATGATCTGACAAAAACAGCAATATGGTCATCCATCTTACCCACTCAAATATACATGCAATTATATCAAAAGGGTAAAATTAAACACAACAAAACAGAGCAAAGCAGATCACAAGAAAGCAATGTAAAAGACATAAATTTCAAAACTAGACAATCGGAGATATTCACTCTCTATCATATTGACTCTTGTTTTCTTCCAAATAGTTGTCCATATTGTCACATACAGGGAATTCACATGAAACAACCTAGTATGGAATTGATCTGAGCAGGACAAAGAGGGCATTTCAGGTCTTCAAGACCAGACATTAGGGAAGTCAAGACTGGCTGTCATAGTGTCTCTCATTTTCCTCAAAACAGCTGTCCATACCTTAATGTGTGTTGAACTTAAACAAGGCAAAGCAAGCTAAAATCACTTTGAACAAAAAGTGATAGTTTTGCTGGACTTCACATCATGACATTATGGAATCAGCACTGGGTATTATAGTGTCTCTTTTTCTTCAAAGTAGTTGTTCATTTCAACGTGTTATATAGTTGATTCTCGTAAACTGTTTATAAGCTCTACACATGCATGAGTCTCTACATGTATATCTATCATTTCTGTATTAGCGGGAAAAAGAAAACAAAGCAAGATAAAACAAAACAATTCCTAGAAAAGCATGGGGCAAAAAAGTCACATAAAACCGCAATACAAGGTGATCTACAATGGTTACCATGATGTCTCAGCAGGGTATAACAACATTAATAAAAACAAAGCATTGGAGACATTATAAGACTTCAAAAGCAAGTAATAATCAAACCAGAGTGGGTATCTTAGTGAATCTTGTCACCTTCAGTGTAGTTGCCTATACTCTTAAATTTGATGCTATCAATCATAACAGATTTAAATAATGAATCAGTCAATACAAAGTAGCAATCTAACAAATTAGATTCAAATAAGATCAGTCATAATAAGACAGTATAAGTTATAAAGGGTTTCAGATTAGGTTGATAGGAAAATTAGGGATGATTACCATATGTCCTCTTATTTTTGAGATAGCTGGCCATGTCCTCAAGTCTAGTGTAAGTAGACATACTGGAACAGCACGTAATCCATCCAAGCAGAGTGGTGAGAATAATGTAAATTTTAAATCTTGTTACCCAGTTAACAATATCCTCTGCCTTCCTTTTTTAGACAATTCCTCTCCTTTCACTCCCATCGGGTGCACTGTTTGTTTTGGGTCCCACTGCCTCTCTATATAAAGCATCTCAATGGACCCTATCTCCTGATCCACTCTGCCTGTGTTTTCTCTGTTAGTATTTCGAGGCCCTCTATACTAGAGATTATAGCCAATCTTCTCTGCCTCATTTCCGCTCTTCTATTTTTATGCCACTGATAGTCTATTTTTCTCTTCCACTCCACTGTCTGCCTCGTTCACTGAGTCCTCTCTGCCACTGTTCCTGAAATGCTCATATTCTTGTTCTCTCTCCCTAGAATGTCCTTCAGTATTTTTTGTAGGGTTGGATTGGTGGTCACAAATTCTCCCAGTTCCTCTTTGTCATGGAAGCATCTTGTTTCTCCATTAATTTCTAGAGAGAGAGTTTTTCAGGATACATCAATCTGTGCTGGAGGTTGTTCTCCTTCAGGGCTTGAATTACTTCACTCCAAGCTCTTCTTGACCTGATGGTCTGTGTTGAGAAGTCTGCCATGATTTTGATGGGTTTTCCTTTATAGGTGATCTGTTTCTTTTCTCTGATGGCTTTTAATATTCTGTTCTTATATTAAATTTCTGGGATCTTGATTATTATGTATCTGGATGTAGCTCTGTTTGGGTTGTAGGTGGCTGGAGTTCTGTATGCTTCATACATCTGCATATCATTTCTTTTTTCTATGCTTGGGAAATTTCCTTAATAATTTCTGTGAATAGCCTTTGCAATTCCTCTGTTGTGACTCTTGCTTCTTCATTCACATGCTTTATTCTTAAGTTATATATCCTCTTGTTGTCTTCCAGTCTTTGTATCTTTACTGCCTGCTCCCTTGTTATTTTTAAGAGATCTTCCCTTTCATGATCACACATTGCAAGCCTGTGTTCAATTTTTGATAGTCTATCTTTGGGGTTTCTTTAAAGCAGTTTTGCCAGCTTTCTATGGAGCCTTTACTTTCCTGATAATCTCTTTGAATCTGCTCCATGAATTCTAGGTTTTGTCTGAATTCTTCATTAAATTTTTCTCTCCTTTTGTGTTCCTCCATTCTTCTGTCTGTGTCTTCTTGAGAGGTGCCCAGCCCTTCTTTTATTAATCTACTTATCTCTTGTTTAATTTGAATTAATATTTCAGTTTTGGTCCTGCTTATGAGGTCCTGAAGATATCTCTTTATGTCTGCTAATGCTGTGTTTGATGTTGCATTTTTGCTGCCCTCAATCTCTTTTGTATTTACCTCTCCTGGATCAATGTTCTCAGGGTTGAGGACTGGGGTTTTTTTCTTATTTCTCCCTTTCATCATGTTTTTGGTTCCTTCCATACAAGTGTACAGTGTAATTCCCAGACCCTTTTCTTGTTGGTTAAGGCTCCTCTAGAGGGTGCAGGCTAGGAGCTTTTGCCCTCTTCAATAGGTTATCAGAGATTAGAGTTCACTCATGGGCAGTGTGCGCTGGCTCCTCCCCTACGGGCCAGTCAACCTTTGCAGGCCTTCACTGCATCAGTGTACACTGATCTCAGGGAATTAATTTGTAGCGACTCACTGGGTCCCTGACAGGGGTATGGCCTAGTCCAAGCAGATTCCACCAATCTGCTCGGCGAGGGGAGCAACCAACTGAAGCCACTTCCTTATGGAGTTAGGGCTCTCCTGCCCAAATCCAATATGTCGTCCCGTCGGTCTCCCCTTTCCCGTGGGAAGGTCTTATTCCCATCACTCACCGCGTGTTGATGCCGGTCCCTGAGAACTGCTGGGCTCCCCGACCTCCGACTTCAGCACGACTGCGGTGCGAATTCACAGTGCCTCTGGGTGGGTCACGTGCGGGGCCAGTCTTGGCGAGCCACACGCAGGGCTGTTCACTTCCGCACTCCAGCGGCTCAAGCCAGTCACTTTGGCGTGGATTGCTTGTTTAGGTCGGGCAGGAATTCAGGTGGCTCGAGGAGGGTATCGTGCTCGCTGATCTTGGCTTCCCTAATAGTAGTCCCAGGACCTCATATTCAAGTGATTTTTTGCACTTTAGTTTCTTCATGGGTTGTGGGAGTCCATCTCTCTCTGTTTGGGTCTCTCCAGGGTGTTTTATTCTGGCATTGGAGCTGTCTCTCTCAGAGAAGGTCCCTCTCCTGCTACCTACCGGTCCGCCATCTTTTTTTCCTCTAGTATTCATTCTTTACCTTTAAAATTGGAGCATAACTTGTAGTGTGTTTTAAAGACTGATAATCAGTTTGGGAAACAATGTTACACTAAGTAATTGTAACACATAACAAATATGTACTTTGACTAGCTTGGTAAGTTATTTCAAATTATACTAGAAAACAGCATATATGGCACTTCACTCCCATAAAAAATATTTTCACTTGAACACTTTCTTTGTGTTCAGGTATTAACGTATTTATCTCATCATGTGACACCACTTCACATTTCAGTCTACTAAACAAATCTATTACTCCAATCTTTGGATAGTCATCTTCTAAATAAGACAATACAACTTTAGAGCACATATTTTCTCTGTTATTATTTATTAATTCAACAAAGAAATGGCACACACAGCTACTCAACAAATTCTGTCCTAAGCATTCAATATAATAAACTCACCAAAGGAACAGATTCTGACCTAAACTAACAACCATTAGGCAAAACTCAGAATTACTATTAATTTTTTTTACAGATATAGTAAACAATGAGCTTGTAAACTGTAAGACAATAATTCAAGTGACCTAGCAAACTGTTCTATATGTTTTATAATTCTTAAATTAGATATGTGGATTAAAAATGTAATCAGTGCAGTAAAGCCTATATCTATCATGCTAATAGTAAAAGGTGTTACAAACTCAATATTTCTTCTCTATTTATACAAGCAACACAGATTTCTCAAACAAATAACTCTTCACATTCTTTTACATGTAAAAATTCAAAGGGTAATGAGATATTTTGTCTAAGACTACTCTAATTGTCCTACCGAAGAACTTTTAAACCTTTTCACAGTGAGTCAAGCAAACAATGGGAACATTGGCAAGAAAAGATAAATGCAGCATTGTCTTCAGCCACTCTGATCACCCATAATTTTATTGCTATGTAATTCAAAATGACCTCTCTCCTTATATGAGAAATATTTTAGTTTTGAAACTAAGTAGTTAAGAATTATTTAAGCATCACTAATCATAAAATTAAAATCTTCAATTTCATTTAAAAATTGTTTCCCCAAATAGGCACTATTAAGATTATGAGTATGCAATCTCAGACCAAGATAAAATATTTAGATTATACGTCTTACACATACATTACTAGTGCATATAAATAGGTACATGTGTACATATACAATACATATATGTGAGTTATATCTAGACTATAGTAAGAATTTTTAAAACAGTAATCAAAAGCAAACTGTCCTATGGACCAGAAATAGTTTCTATGTATCCAAGAGAAATGAAAAGAGGTCTACAAACTGATTCCTGTAGTCTTATTTGTAAAGGCCTACAAATGGAGATAATATAAGAGTCTGACAGAAGAAATGATTGAAAAGAATCATGGTACATTCATATAACAGAATATATTCACGGACATTCAATAAAATATGGATTGATCTCAAAATTATTTATTGATCAAAGAAGGCAGATACAAGAGTTCTTATGGTATATTCCGATTTTTATAAAGTCCAAAGGCAAGCAAAAAATTATCACTGGTAACAAGAACAAGAAAGTAGATTCTCTGAGTGAGAATTATGTATGTTAAGAGGAGGTAATGGAATGTTTTGTAGCTCATTTTTAGTTGTGATAACACAGATGTATGGAGCTGTCCATCATCTGATTAACCAATTCAGATGTATACATTTTATGGTACTGTCCTTTGGAAAACAATCATTCTGATAAACAACTATCAAATTCAAATAATTAATATACCTTTTCAATTACACAATTGATTCCTTCATAACTTATCAGAATTGGAAGAAAAATGAAAATATAGTTAAAGCTAAGCAGCTGTTTTTAAGATTTTTCATTGAGATGACTTATTATATCAAAGTCATAAATGTGCCTTTAAAATCCAGTTCAGCAAAAGGAAAAATCATGCCACTATATGTTAAACAGCATTATCTGTTTTAAATGATATGCAGATATTGAAAATTTAAGTTTGCTTTCAGTATTTCTCGCAAAACGTTATTTAACAATTAAACTAGTATATACTGCTGCAAACCTCCTAAAATTGGTATTTTGAGAGATTCAATCTATGTAGAACTGAAAATAGTGCATGTTATATACATTATGATAAGACAAATTATATTTATTTTCTAAGGAATTCTGAGCATTTGTTGCAGTTCCTAAAAGTAATATCTTGTGTCAAAGGTGTTCAAATTTTATTTTAGAATATGCAAAAAATGCAGAATATCATGGGAGTCGCATCTAATCCCATTACTTTAAACATTCTACAAATAAGCAACAGTTATCTGTCACTGTAGTCCAAACCTTTTCAGTGTACCTTTTCTATAGGTGTAAGTAACTTGAGACTCCAAGGACAATATTGGTAAGAGCAGTGCTTCTATCATTTGAGTTCATTTGGTTGGGGAGAAGCATAAAAAGGTTTCGCAGGACTGTATTTAGAGATGGTATAACTTAATGGTCTCAACAGAAGATTGGATACATTTGCTGGGGCTTTTTTCAATGAAATCTTAGGTTTGAGAATCCCAAAGAGTCAGCTGGAAGTCACTAAATTAAGTTATTTCAATGTAGCTTTCATCTAGCAGGTAAGTATGCTTTTAAATTAAGGAAACAAACTAATTCTGAAGGGATGAACAGTGGTAATGGAAGAGTATGAAATAATGGAAAAAATAATGAGAGATAAGTCAGAATGCTTTTATAGACAATTTACATCAGTGGATCTACTTTTCTATCTTTAAAGTTCCTTCTTCCTCTGTGTTTGATTAAATTACTATTAAAAAACCTTCACTGTTTCCACGGCCTACTACCTCACTTCTTTGCTATCAGGTTTAACGGCGCCATTTGTTTTAGCCTCATGGTATCCAAAATGTACTTCCTGCCCCTTGGTTTGGAGCTTTGCCATGTGACTTGCTTTAGATGTAGGGCTGTTAGTAGATGTGATGTGAGAACAGCACTGAAATGGATTCTTGCACCAGGGCTTCCCTTCTTGACCTGCCATCACCACAAGACAAACCTGAGATGTAAGGAACAAAACCATACTCACCCTGAAGCTCAAAGTTAGACAGAATCTTGCCAAACCAGAGTAAATCATATCTGCCCAGCCATCCTGAAAAGCAAGAGCAAGCTTAGCTGGGAACAGCAGGGTCACTGCAGTGATCCCGCAAATGTCTGGGAAATAAGCAGCACGGCCTGATATTCGTATGGCTGATTTATCCCGTCTCCTCTAGAATCACTAGTTGCCCCCCCTAGGAATATCTATACATACAACTTTGAGATATCTTTCTTCCCACTATAGCAGGAACTAACTCAGCCTAGTACAACCTCTTGATATCCAACTTCTGGTTTACAGGTAATTCCTAGGACTAAGTAACTATCCCAGGTCTAGTCTCTGGGAAAGAGATAGTACCTTCCCTTATCAACAACTTACCCATTCAATATGAATTTCCAAGAGTCTCACAAACGTGCCCCTTTTGGTAGAAGCTAATTCATAATAATATCAGTGAGAATGATCAAAACTCCATGAAGGCCAGATTTTTGTTTGTTTATATATTCCTGTACCACTAGATCCTAGAATACTGTCTGGCACATAATAGGTACTCAATAAATATTTGTTGGATAAATGAATAAATATTCTACATGTTTTTCTATACAAAATAACTATTTAATAGTATCCTTTAATATATCCATTCAAAAGACACATTTATTAAAGAATACTGGCATGATGTACGGGTGGGAACAATGGGGGGAAATTGCAGTCTCATAAATCACCTCGTGAAAGTTTCCCACCCGCTGCACAAGATAGTAACACTGTACATTATCTTTACTGTTTATACATCAAGGCTAGGCTTGTCCATGGCAGAATTTTCATGTGTCACAAATGTCTTACAACCCAGTCTGATGTCATCCATAAGATCTAGATAGAAGGATGTTGACAGACACATACCCAAACACAATGACCCAATTTTTATCTTACTGGAAAACAAGAATATTGTTGTGTCAAAGTAGCATGGGAGGACAGTAGGTAAAGATGTCACCCGAGTTTTGAGGATGGTTTATCACTGACAGACTCAAACATTTTAGGGAAACAACGTTCCATGCCTCATTTTTGTCAAACACAGTGATCATAATAATGTATTTCTGGAAAGGTTCTTCGTGGCAGATACACCTAAAATGTCTTGAAGACACTCAAGCATCATACAGTTATATTGTTAGCAAGTAGCTTCTTACTATCCTTGAAATATGACACTGGAAAAGATGCTCCACGTTGTGGAGTATAAGAATGTATGCAGCTGAGTATGTCGCCATCATTACTGACATGTCAGGATCTGGTTGATCTCAAAGCAAGGGAAACAAACAAAACATCCTACAATAAAAAGCTGAATAAGCTGAAGCTGAAGAAGGGATTAAGTAGAAAAACATCAGGAAAAAGTATCTACTGACCACGTTATCACTCCATCAAAGGAAACATAATCTAGTGCCTCATGAATGAAGATGGAGAAAAAAGTAAGAACAGCATTTTAAACCTTCATACAAGTTTGTTCTGATTTCTCATGCCTTCCGATCTTTCAGTTTACAAACCAATATTTTATTTTTGCATGATGATTTTAGAATAAAATTTTAAAGTCAAATTTTATAGAAACTTGTAAGTTCTCATCTTAACTGTGATCTTAAAATGGTGATTTTCCGTGTAAGCGCAATATAATATTCTACCATAAAAAACGAGCATGCACACAAGACATGCTTCAGGCAGCCTTGCTTCGAGTTCTTTTTTTTAAGGAGGAAGTTTGTAATATTTCATCACTTTGGATTAAAAAAATGCATGAATGTGGCACTTAAAGAGTAGCTGTTGGGGGCTGAAGATATAATTGAGCGGCTAAGCACCTGTGTGGCAAATGCAAGGTCTGGAGCTCGATTTCCAGTACCAAAAGAAATAAATAAATATAAATATAAATAACTGTAAAGGTGAAGCTGTCTCAGAGAAAAAAATATTTCTGAGGAGAAGCTAAGCTAGCAAGTGATTTTACAAATAGAACTTCAAATATTTGGAAACATCAGTTTTTATACAAAAACTGTGGAAGGAACTTTCAAAACTAATAAACTTGCTGCTGGTTTTCTAGGAAGTTGTTGCTGATCACTCATATTTTGATTTAGTTCATTATCACCAGGTCCTTATGATGGGCTCAGATGTACAGGTCTTTTAGGTAGGCTGACTATTCAGTATCCAAGTTCGTGACTTCTGCTGTCTAAAATCCTTTCAAGGTCAAAATTATTGACTAGTATTTGGTGTTTTTCCTGTCCAGAGGTTTCCATCCTCATAGGTTATTTAACTTAATTTTGAAACCAATCATAACATTCACTCCTTTAAAGTTAAGTGTACTTTGACAAGTGTACATAGTCCTGCGACCCCCATCACAGTCTAAACAGAGAACATTCTTATCACTCAAAAATGTTTTCTCCTCTCACATTGTAATCCGTTCCCTCTCTCTTTGCCCATTAGATCTTATGACGATCACTGATGTTTACTTTATTTCTATATCAGGCCCTTTCTAAACTGGCAAATAAATGGAATCATGCAACATGCAGATTTTTTTCGGATCAACATCTTTCACTTAAGATGTTTTATCAAGATTTATCAGTGTTGTTCAAGAATTCCTAGCTGATTTCTTTCTAGTGCTGAGTTTTCTCTGCCTTAGGTATTTCTAGCAACTTGCTTATTCACATACCATGTGATGGCCAGTTTATTATTTCTAGTTCTGCTCCTTATGAATACAATTGTTTTGGATATTGAGGATGGGGCTTTGTGAAGATATTTATTTTCATTTATCTTGGGAAAATTACACCTAGGAGTGCAATTTTGGGGTTGTTTGGCAAGTATATAAATTTTATAAGCAGCACCCAAGCTGCTCTCCAAAGTGGCCACATTATTGTACATTCTTGTCAGCAGTGTAGAATCATAGTGACTTCTTAACTGTTAATTGGAAATACTGTAATTAGTTGCTGTATATAATACCACATGAAGCCTTGATAACTCATAGTCATTCGAATTAAATAGCATTTTTGGAGCACTATCTAGCTGGTTTCATTCTTTCTGTATCTCTCCAAAGAAGGTATCTTTGTTTTCTTATATGCGAAAACCAAAGCTTAGAAAGGCTAATTCTCCCATAAAAAGTGAAAATTCTGGGATTTTATCCAAGGCAGTGATTCCAAAGCCCATAACAGTGTACAAGAAACAGCTGATGGCTGCCTACAAAAAGTTTTAATAGTACATGGCAAACAGAACATATAGTTGTTCTGGTTTATCTTTTTTCTCGTGATCCTGGGAAAAGGAGGAGGAGATAATTATACACTTCAAACCCTTTCCTATTACCTTACTATGCCCGATCCAGCGATCTATGAAATTATGCGGCCAAGAAAGGCAGCATCCTAATGGAGGGTACTGAGGTCATAACTGCAAGTCATGGTCACTCTCCCAGCACTATTCCAAATATACCCAGAATCTACATTAAGATATTGCTCTGAAAGGCATAAAAACACACCCATAAGCACTGAGATGGACAAATTCTAATGCTGCAAAAGCGTAGTCATCAGAGCTTCAGATGCACTCCTCTAATCATGGGGGGCGGGAAGCAGCCTTTACATATTATAAATGCACTTGGGGCCCTGCTCATCATCTCTTGCCTTTGCTTTGCAGGACAGAATTAGCTTATGTTTTCAATCTATTTTTAGATATGATGAGTAAAATTAGAGTACCCTTAGTATATAAAGACTGTAAATGTAAAGCGATGTAATCAGCTATGATTGTGCAAGGCCAGTGTTCCAGAATCTTTATATACCCCTCCCCATTCTGGGCATTCCTACTCGGACAATCCAGAGGTCCCCAGGTCACTAGAAGCTGTGCTGCACTTCTCTAGGTTGTCCTCTAGGTTGGTGCTGCCCACTCCTACTGTTCAAGCATTTTTTTTTTTATCTCCATCAATGAATTATTACGGTTTACATAATATAACTGGTAATGATCATAAAGTTCGTGTTCTGCACACTCATTTGATGCCAATCACTTTGTTACACCATAAAAAAATTACATACTGCAAGCTTCTCAGCCTCCTATACAGTTGCTCTGTCACTAGTTCACACAGGGTGAAGCTGAGTATTATAAAGGACAATACATAGAGTGGCACAGTCACCAAGTCAGGATTGCTGTCCAGGCAGTCTTCCTTCAAGTACTTTGGTTCTGATCCAAGCAGCTGTTAAGCACACAAGTATGTGTCCCAAGAGTCAGGGCTTTCTGTGACTCTGCAAATTTGCTGTGCCCATACTATTCCTCTTAGAATCTTTCTTTTCTTTTCTTTTCTTTTGGGTTTTTTTTTTTTTTTTTTTTTTTGGTCTGGAAATCTTCTGTTTTCTTTAAGGCCAAATTCTAATGTCACCCCTTTTAAATGCTTCCTCAACTCATGCAGAAGTGTTCCATATTTTTGTCGTCTCAGACACTCTAGCTGTCACTTCCCGAGCTATTTTAGAGTAATTTGCTTTTAAGGCTTTGTCCTTATTGGACAGGGTGGTTTATGCCTGTAGTACCAGATATTCTGGAAGCCAGGAGCCGAGTTTGAGACCAGCCGGGTAATGAGATTCCACCTCATAACAAACAAGACAGTCTCCCTCATAAACTATAAGCCCTTAGAGGGCCAGCATTTGTTTATCTTACTCTATCATTTCAATTCAGGTAAGTTATACTGCAAGACAAATAGCTTTTAAGACTCAGTGGTTTGAACTCCAAAGTATTTCCAAACTCCAAAGTTTATTGTCTACTCATTTTTCAAGTTCATCTCAGGTAGACAGGTCCCTGTTCCACATTGTTCTCATTCCAGAAAACTCTACCACTAGTGTTACTCTGAATTTCTGGGACAGATGGACGGAAAGGTGGCAAATTGACCTCTGGTTTCTGAGTGCTTGTATTAAATGTCACTTATCTTCATATTTTCTTGGCTAAAGTAAGTTGCGTGGACATGCATAATTTAAGAGAGTAGAGAAGTAGAAATCTCTACTTTTTACATCTTCATGATGTAGCCATAGTAAGTGACAGGTGTCTAGAAATTTATCCCATTTTTTCTAGTCTGGCCATTCTGCACATTCCAGGTATGAAGAAGGAAAATCAGAAGATATATCCATGGATTAACTTACTTGATATACTCAGAATGTAGCAAATACATATGAGGTTTAGTTGATGGATGCTGAATGAACTAAATAAATATGCTTAACTCATGATTTTTATTTTTATTTTTACTTTTTGGGTACCAGGAATTGAACTCAGGCAAGTGCTTGAGTTGCCACTGAGTTAAATCCCCAGCCCCTAACTCATGATTTTTAAAAATACAAATTGTATTTCTGATTTCCTGATAATGTTGATTTGTATTAATGTCTTAAGAAATTAACTGAATTATGTACAATAGTGTCTTAAATACATTCATTTATCTATCTAGAACATATTCACTCAATTATTCACCACAAATTTAATTGGTAGGCTACTTTGTGTATATTACTATGTTAGGTACCAGTTAGAATAAAGTTAATTATAAAATGCCAATCTACTAGGAAACTTAGGGTGTTTGTACATCTCTCTACTATGGACATATATATGTATAAAAATAAATACATGTGAAAGCATATACTACCAAATTAACAAAAATGTGTAACTAAAGTGTGACTAAAACATAGTGAATGTTCACCATTTTAAAGGGGTTTTATAGTAAAAGGCACATTGCCACCAGTCTCTCACCTCCAATACACTTAACCCATGATTCTTTGCACTTTCTGAAGCAGTTCTGGAAGTCCTGTTTAGTAAATGTCATTATGAAGCATAATAAAAAAACACACTGAAGGCCTCTGCTAAGTGCCAACCAATGCAAAGTAGGCTTATAAACACTTTAAAATGTGTCCTCATCCACCTTATCTGCCTGATACGGCACTGTGCAAATTTGTCTCTTCCCCAAAGTCAAAGTGAGCATGAAAGGTAAACATTTTTAATTAATTAAGGACACTGAGGGAGACATAACAGCACAACTAAAGGCACTCATAAAAGAGGACTTCCAGAATTGTTTCAGAAAGTAGCAAAAATGATGGCACAACTGTTGAATTAATGATCATGTGTCTTTTATTATATGTTTTTAAAATGTAAGTATTCATCAAATTTTTCAAACACATTTCATATTTATGGTGTACAACATGGTCTTTTTTTTTTTTTTTTTTTTTTTTTGGTACTGGGGATTGAACTCACAACTGTGTGCTTGCCAGGCAGGCATTTATGCCACTGAGCTAAATCTCCAGCCTTATCTTTTGATATATACTGCAGTATAGAGAGGTGAGATGATGACACTTTATATGTGCATCACTTCAGATACTTAGCATTTTTGTGGTGAGTACATGTGTGTGTATGTCTGCATGCATGTTTTTAATCCATTCATTGGGGATGGTCTCTCAGGTTGTTTCCATTTCATGGTTGTTGTGGAAGGTTCTAAAAGAGACATGGAAAATGGTGACAGAAGTTATCCTTGTCTTTTTTCTGATGTTATAATATTTCAATGTTTCACCATTGAGTAATGATGTTACCTAAGAGATTGTAACATAGGTCCTCTAGTGTATTAACTACATTTTTCCATGTCTCATTTTTAATAGCTTTTATTTATGAACGAATGTTGAATTTTGTTGAGTATGTTTCCTATACTTACTGTGCTGATCATATGGTTTTCACCCTTCATTTTTTGGCGTACCAATTATTGGTTCATATATGTTGACCCAGCCCCATATTCCAGGGATAACCCCCGACTTGATCATGGTAAATCATCCTTTCACTGGACTGGTGCATTTGGTTTCTAAGGATTTAACTGAGGATTTCTGGATCTATGCTCTTTAGGTATACTGGTCTGTAATTCTGTATTATTATAGTGTCTCAGTTTATAGTAATTCTGTCCTAAAGTGAGTGTGTAAGACTTCCCTCCCTTGGGTTTTATGAAAGAGCTAAGAAGAATTAGTATTAGTTCCTTAAAAGTTTGGAAAAACTCAGCAGGAAAGCCATCAAGTCCTGGACTTCCTTTGATGTGTGGTTACTTTGTTACTGATTTAAACTTTTTACTTGTTATTGGCCCATTCACATTTTCTACTTCTTCATAATGTAGTCATAGTAGGTGACAGATACCTAGGAATTTGTCCCATTTTTTCTATGTCTCCATTTGTCGACGTGTAATTGTTCACATCAGTCTTATGATTCTTTGTATTTCAGTGATGTCAGCTCTAATATTTCTATTTCTGATTTTACCTTTTTGAGTCTTCCTCTTTTTTTCCTTAACTGAGCCAAAGTTTTATGAATTTCTGTTTCTTTTTCAAAAGCCAATCTAATCTTGTTCATCTTTTCTTTTGTGTCTTGAGTCTCTATTTCATTTAATTACACTCTGGTGTACTCATTATTTCCTTCCTTGGTTTTTTTTTTTTTTGTTGTTTGTTTGTTTTGTTTTGTTTTTGGTACTGGGGATCGAACTCATGACCTTGCGCTTGCCAGGCAGGCACTTAAGCCACTGAGCTAAATCCCCAGCCCTTCCTTCCTTGTTTGAGGAAAACTTGGAGCTTAGTTTTTCCGTGTTAAAAGCTCAAGAAATGACCATTTCTTTATTCAATGAATAAATCATTGAGTAGCTATTATACGGAGTGTACACTTCTAAGAGCTGGAGATGGCAGAGTACAATTGCTGAGGTCTCTGTTTTCATGAAGGAATAAAAATGATAAAAACCAGCACAAAATACGTAAGTAAATTAAAATAATTTTAGGTAATAAGTGTCAGTAAAATATACTGAAACAAGCTTCTGTGAATGAATGGAGTATTGAGTGTCTTGCTACTCATCTTTTGTTTGTCCATGAGAGCCAATGTCTAGCCCTGTCCCAAGTATTTGTTCTGCCTCCAAGAGGTCTCTTGCCTTGGAGTTGGGTTTGCCTAGCCAGGGAAAGGGAAAGAGGGAATGTGGATGAGATATTTTGCTCCACAGCACTCTTGCTGTCAGGCAGCACTCCAGTGCTCCTCCAGTGCCGTTTCCTGAGTGGCACAGCCCTTGTTATTCATCTCTTTCTACCCAGTTCTCTTCTGGCTTTCAGTATTGTTCTTTCTCCTTATTCTTGGGGCTCAAAAAGCACAGCTGTCCATAGTTCCTGGCTCTGAGTTATTTCACCATCTCTCACTGCCTACCCTAAACACTGCCCACATCTTTGCAAGGCCTGACTAGGAAGAAAGACACTGTAGGTAGTCTTGAAAATGTGTACCTACTCAGATACATAAAGAAAACACAAGTGTCTATCATCACACATTTTGCAGGACCATTCCCTAAAAGCAGTAACAAATCAACATCTAGGTAAACCACTAGAAATATGAGGATCCAAACTCCAGCTCTAACACTGTGTTTGTAGAGTATCTTTCAGCGAGGTACCTCACCTGATTTCTACTCAGATCACATGAGATAAAGTCCCCATGTCAACATTAGGCATGGTTTTTAGTGCCATGGTTACTAAATATTTTAGCCTGTCTTTCAGAGATCTTTCTGACCATTTTCTCTCCCTAGTCTCACTATTATCTGCTCCATACCAGGGTGCTAGCCCCTCTTTCCCCTCCGAGACCCATCTCAGAGGAACAATGTATGCATGTAACATTCACTTACAGTTATTAAAGAATACAAACTCACACCCATATAACCCATTTTTAAATATTAAACGTCTCCTTAGTTAACCTATTACAGAGAGATAGCACTCAGATTTATATTAAGAATTTACTGAATTATAGAAATGACATTTAAAGTTGATAGGCATCAGTTATTTTGTACGATGTATTTGACTTAGGCATGGTGTGTTCCAAACATTGAGAAAAATGGCTAATTAAAATTTTTAATGAATTTGCTTTTCTATTATAACACATTGAAACATCTAGCTAAGTAATTTGTTTTCATGTGTTGAACAATATAAAATAATTTAAGTCTACCAATCTTTAACCTCTATTACTCAGTAGGATTAGGCCATTTAAGACTGCATTGGTGACTCTGCAGTTCCAAAAATGGAGCACAAGTTTGGTGCTCAAATACCCTGTTGGAAAGCCGGTATGTTCAATTTGTAAGCAAAATAAGAGTGACAGCTACAATTTGACATCTATAATAATTAACTGCTGCTTTTGAGAAGGAAAAAGTGCTTATTGCTTATATTACATGGTACACGTTGAACAAAGTTTAACAACCCTTAAATAACTCACTTACATTATACCCCATCCACATTAAAAGCCAGTCCTCCCATGTGCACAGAATCACTGCATAATTAGAATTACTGATAATTAAAGCAGTAATAATTTTGAACACAGGTAAAATTCAACACTGTAAAAGAGGAAAGTTTGTCCTTTCTAAAGAGTGGGGTTTTTTAGAGAATGGTTTTTTGTTCATTATTGTGTAATTTTATTTACTTTCACAGAAATTGCACACTCAACTCCTTCAAAAGTGGTGAGTCTGTGAATATAACATGTCCAGAGTCATCCAGTGGGAAGCATATGAAATCATCCCTCCCACACAACCTTAAACTTAACACAAATCAACACTGTTCCTAAAGGAATCCCGTTCTCCTTGGTCACAAATATAGTATCGCAGGTTTCTGACAGCCAAGGACAGCCAGAAAATATCAACTCCAAATTCAAGCTTATAGCTAAAACGTGAGGATACAATGCCCCTCTTAATAACTCAAGCTGGAAATGAAAATTAATTATTTACAACCCAATAGAGACAATTTATTTTTCTTTTGGCAAAATATATGTTAGTGTTATTTTAGAATTATTTAGTTTGTGAGAACAAGTGGAAGTAACCTATGGTATCTTGGTTCTTTCACAGATAGTTATATTTTTTTGACTTACATCTGATCTTGTCATACACGCTTTCCCTTTTTAGTATATATTTTCTCCTTTTAATACGCAAGGCTTTAAACACCTATGGTTAGTTTTGATATTTACATAAATTTATAGTCAACATTTGAGCACATTTATCATTTGAAAGTAATAGTCTAAATTGGTGCAAGTATATTTAGCTAAACTGTCAATAGATAATGACATTCAAAGATTCAAAAGTATTACAATTTACAAGCATCTAATTTTTCTATTGGGTATTCTCTCTTTACACTTGCTTCCAAATTACTATTATTTTTTGTCACCTCCGATGTCTCCTTATAAAATATCAGGTAATTTCTGATACTATAGCAACAGACTATGTATTTTTAATAAGTAAATCCTCAAGGGGAACAAGGACGATAAATAAACATGTACCAAAAAGTCAGAAAAAAAAGTGGGGGGATCAGAAGATGGACAGAGCAAGGAGAAAGCCAAGGGAAAGGGGATGAAAAAAGAGAATTAAGATGTGCTATGTACATGCTCCAATTGCACGCAAGGAATGTAAACACTGTGTACTATACACATGAACTAATAAAAATAAATAAATCCCCAAAGATTCTGAAAGTTACCTTGACATGTTTAGTACATGACAACTGTTACAATTAAATGAGGCACAAAAATATACTATCTACTACATACATAAAATATGTGGTGGAAAAATAAAGTACAAGTTTGAACAGTTTGAAGACCAATATCCCAACTACCAGAATGTGTATACAATGTACAGTAGAAGAAATATTTAACTGAACTTGGAGTCTTTTTAGGGGTCTTCATGATCTCATGATCTTCATGGAGTGTAGTCCAAGGAGAATTTAAAAGTTTATCATTAATATTCACATTAGAAACAGCCAACAGACCTACAATTAGTCACCTGTTGGGCTTTGCCACCCTTGAACAGATGTGGTTACCTTGCTGGCCTCCTACCTAAGGCAAGAGAGATTGCCTCCTCCAGGGCAGGGTGAGGAAGGCCAGAGAGCCGCATAATAAAAGACCGTGCTTTCAGCCTCCACCCTGGCTCCTTTGTGATTCATGACATTACTTCTGGGTAAGGTAAAGCAAAGTCTCAGAAAGCTCTGAAGGAAAACAAAGGTAAGTACTTAAAGCTATCAAACATTCATGTCTTTCAAAGGTAAAGCGTCAGCTGGAAGAATCTTTTGGACCTGGAGTTGAGGTGGAGCTCCTACTCCAGAGAAGAAGCCTGGATATGCCTAGGATTGCAGCAGCATAAAGTCACAAGTGTGAGATCTGAAAGATCTGTGACAACCTCCAGGAACCAAGCACATAGTTCAACTCAAGTTTCAACAGAAAGTTGAGCAGAGAAGCCACAATCAAGTATGTGACAAACAGACACAGAGCACAAGCGATAAGGGATAAAGGTTTAGATTCAAGGGCAGGCGATACCACAGAGGCAGAAACCGACCGGATGACTACTGTGTGGTGATGAGCAGAGGAAAGATGGAGGGAGCTCAGAAGAGTACCAAGAAAGTAGGCTCAGGAAGCGCAAAACAAGAGCTAGGCAAAAGAAAACTCATTTCAGTCCTTGCTCCCAACCTGTGGGTGTCATTTTAAATTCAAAATCTGTGGAAGTGTCTAGAAAATTTGCAATTGTGACCCCCCACACACCTGTAAGATGTAAATCTTTGCCCCATCTCTTACAGGTTTATAACTCAGGAATGTCCTTCATGGCATCTTACTAAATAATGTGGCTGCATACATGGAAGCATTTTAGACAAGACAGAAGTCTGCTGACTACCAACCTCATGGAATAGGACCAAGGGAATAGTTTTCAGAACAGAGTTAACTTGCCCATACATTAAAGTTAATGTGTCAAAGAATAACTGCATGGCATGGAGTTAAATGGGCAAGAAATGCTTTACTCAAAACTGCGGCCAGTAGGGGAGAGAGGATGAACTCCTGTCACACTCAGTTTTCAATGCTGTGGTCTTGGGCAATGGGAAAGGTCCTTAAAACAGGTCAGACCACCTGTGCTTGCTCATGGTTGTTTACAGAAGTTAGGCTCCTCTCACCTGCTAGAGACTGGGACATGGAGACCCTAACTTCATTGATGAACAGATGGTCCCCAGGTACTGTTTTACTAAGAAAGTCTTATGCCTTTTAAAAAAGAATTTCTCTGGTGATTAACTATGTGATTATATATTTTTCTTGTTTCTTATAGAAATGAAGGCAACACAAATATAAAATATATGGTGTAAGAATCCATAATACTTAGATCAAGTAAGAGTGTTCTCTGGTATACCATTAAATGGCACATAAATGATCTTTTCTGGTTTCCAGAAATAAAATTCTGGTTTCCAGAATAAAATATAGAGGTGAAATAAGATTTATTTGATTAGTAAATTTACGTGACTTGATAAAATATTCATTCTTCATCTTTCTCTAAATTCAAAAATATTCAGTACAACACTAAACTGTGTATTTATCTGAGGAGTGGGGAAATGAGGTTAGTTTATTAAATTTATCTCTCATCTCACTCAAAACTACAAAACCTGCTAAGAAAACACTCACCTGGCTATCTTTGGCTTCTTTCTCACTATATACTTGTTTTTTCTCCCCTTTCCTCCCTTTCTCTCTCCTCCTCTCCTTCCTTCCTCTCTCCTTTCTCCTTTCTTACCTCCTCTCTCCTTTCTTACCTTTGACTGCATTATGTTTTTATGCACCATGCCTGCTTTATCACTGGACTCAGTGTTAGTGGAAGCCCAATTTTCACACAGTTTAAATGTTAAGGTTTATCTCACCCCTTTTGTTTAGAGGCACACAGACATATGCATTCAGTTTGGTAGCAATAATGTTTTTCCTACAAATACAGTTCAAGGGTGTTGTGAAACAGCGTAACAATAGCAGAGCTTTTTTGAGCTCCACTTCTGGTATCCACATCTCAAAGTGACTAATCTATAAATCTTAGTAACGCTACCAATGCCTACTTACAACTAATATGTTTAATGAATTACTGTATCTATCCCAAAAAAGAAACATATGGCAATTAAAAGATAATTATTAAATAAAAAAATGATTGCACTACCATTGCAACCTAAAAATAAACCCCTTGCAGCATTAGAGAATTTTTAAGTGGCAAGCAGGGTAAACAACTAGGGAAGGTGACTGAGTACAGTAGAGTATTTTAAGTAGATAATTGCAATACTTGAAAACTAACAAACTGATCCATTATAATTTATATTCAGTGTTAATATGTTCTATTTTCATCTCTTTTTTTACATTAGGTGCCAATAGTTTTCAAACCACTTTGAACATAAATTTAAAAACAAAGACAATTTATGTGTTTTAAAGGATGTGCTGAAGCAAATTTAGAGGTAACACTGTGTCAAACTGCTACAAAACTGCTCTAGATGGTTTTTGAAATTTAATTTCAACTGTTTGAAAAGCACACATGGATGTTCACCTTTTTACTCTCACAGCCCAGATCCTCTGCAGAGAACTGAGAAAGAACTTAAAACAGTACTTGTCATAGAGACTTGAGGACGTAGGAGAGCTCTCAATGCAATAATTCAAATAATTATCATCTGCAGGTATCAAAGGTATAAACTTCTCTTAAGGGTCCGGGAAGGTCCCTAAATCAAAAGACTTGAGATAGACTTGGTTTTGCAGATCGTGCTTTTATGAAGTTATGATATAATTAAAAAGCCTATTAAAATATTCCTGCGATTTGAAATTGCTTCCAATAGCTAGTGTTTTGAAGGGGGCAGCTCTGAAATGACTGTGCTAGACTAGAAATCTGATTGGAAGACATGCCTATGGAACTGCTTTGAAATTGAAATCACATTGTTTTTCAAATCTGATTTTGTTTACTTGTGATTGAAGCAGAGCTGAGAGATTATTTGAGGGAAGAAAGGATACTCACAAACCTGCTTCTGGTATGTGGTCTTTAAAAATTCAGAAAGAAATCATTTATGAACCAAAAAATCCATTTTAGTTTAGTTCATTTAGTTTCAATAAAGACAGTCAAATACAGAGGTGCATGTTTCTCTCCATTGACTGAATATTTTTCTAATCATTACAGTCAATGTTTATTGATCAGACATTATAGATCACTGCACTGTGCACTAGGCATCATGGTTGCCTCTGTGATAAAGTAATTCAAACAAATCAGAATCAACTAGAGAGAAAAGGCAAGAAAACATCTGGGGAAACAGTGCACGACTATGGCTGCAGAGGTAAAGGCAGAGAGACCTACCAGAGTAATGAGGGGGCACCTCATGTAGAAGTGAAGACAGAAAAATCATCCATGATGGAGAAAGTCCCAGAAAATAGTTTATTTCTCTCTGACTGCTACCTCTTTCTGCAGTTGTCCACCCTATTCCCTACTGTTCCACTCTTTGTCACTATTTGAAGCACTGAGGATATGCCTGTGATGGTAGAAAATGAAAGTTCCTTGAGGGACAAGAATATTATCCATTTGGGTCACTGTTAAACCTTCTAATGTTTAGAATAGTGCCTTGCACATAGTTATGTGCACTGTAAATATTTTAACAAGAAATATGAGAACCTCAATTAGGAAGCTTTAATTCATAATCCCTTCCTCTCTATTTTTCATAACTGTATCCAAGGATGTCATTCCTACAGAATTTTATTCCCCAAGTTATAACACACTTTTCAATCTTACTTAATAAAATTTTATTCTGGGACTTTTTCATTTCTGAGTGATTCAAAAACTCATAAGCTAATATACAACAGTGGAACCTCAAGTTATGTGTCACAGCATGACCCACAGGTCACCAACAGTCATGATAAATTCATTATTATTATAAGACAGCAGATTAATTGTCCATGAATGTCCATCCCTAAGTTTCTTATACGTGGTAGAGATAAATAATTGCAAAATAAAGTGTGCTTCTTTGGATCAATTCTTAAGATTTCCCTATGAAATTCTATTTCTGCTCTCTCTTTTACATTTCATAAGCGTATGTAAATTACTTTTGATGTAAATGACCTATATTTAAGTAAACGACATTAAGCAAGTATTTCTCCTAAGGTCTCATGAGTCTTCAGTGTTTCCACAGTAACCTTTCAATGAGACACTACTTCCTCCTATTTTTGAACTGTAAAGAGTTAAGTTCCTTAAGGTGAACCTATTTGAGTTTGGTATTGTGAATAGGAGTTATACATGGATACACAACACTGTTTAACATACTCCAAGTGTCAAGCATATTAGTATCAATACTACTAAACAAAAAGCAATCTAATTATACAAAAATTCATTCTATTTTTAGTGGTTTAATAAAAAGGGTCAGTATGTGGCCAATCTTTATATATACATGGTGTGGACTGGTCTTTGTACTGAGTTCCGTTTATAATTCATTCCAATTTCTCTGATTTTGACCTTTAATATAATTTAGATACTTACACCAGATACATTTGGATTTAGGCTATGTTAATATCATTGCCACTTGTAAACCTTCTGGCAAGCTTTAGAGCATAAGACAGTAATTTTTATTTTCTTGAGGGAAAAGGAATTCTGAGTTTGCTAAAGAAATAGAAGATCTGAGAGGACAAATACTTAGGTCTGATTCATTTCAAACTCAGTAAAATATAAGAGGGAAGAGCAGTCAGCAGGGAATCAGGGAGCCTAGCTGCTGGTTATAATTCATGGCTATGTGGATAAGTACCTCTTGAGCCTCAGTTTCTCATTCATGAAACAAGGGAGTGTACTGACTAATCTCTAGATTCTTTCCACCAGCAGTATAATTTTTATTTTACGAAATATTTAGACTTCTAAGATCTGGGAGAGTATCATCAAAAATGATACCAAACTCATTGGTTTTCAGGTTCCATTATACAAATCTCATTTGTTAGTTATGTTTATGCTAATTTTTGAAGTACTTTAAAATAAAAGTTGAAATATACTATTTAAAGAGTCGAGCTCTATATTAAGTGGAAATTAGAATTTTTCTTAATAGTCATCACTCACTTAATAAAATGCTACTCCTCTGTTTTCCCCGGTAGGCAGGAAGAAGTAGTATTATTAGAAACCCAAATAAAACATAATGAACTATATATATTTCAATAACACTAGTTTGTTTCCTTTTATGAGAATAGCTTTTAACAAACCAGCATTGCTCCTAAATTTTGTTTGAGTGGCCACTTGAAACCACAAATACTGGGTTCTTGTGTCAGTAACAGAAAATTTTCTTCATGAGGCTCATATAGAAACAGGTGATTTAAAAGATGGTAACACAAGGACAACCAAAAATGTTAGAAAAATAATAAACGGAAGAATAAAGCTTTTATTGCATAAAAATACCCTTGTCTTGTGGAGAAAAAAAATGATCACATGCAATAAAAATTTTTAAAAAAATAAGCTCATCTCATTATACTTCCCAAGATAACAAATCTGAAACTGTTTTAGAAGCTTACAACTACAATTATAAAAAACAAGTATGGAGAACAAACCATTTGTTGAAAATAATAGTGGTTATAAATACAAGAAAAGAAGAAATATCTTTCTTTGTTACATACACAGCATCTTTACATATTTACACCGTTACTCCCATATGAAGGACATTCCTATTTTTCAAACTGCACAGTAAAATCAAGTCTTCTTAACCTGGCTAGAGCTGACATCACCTCACAAAGTCACTGACCATTAACATATTACTCATTATTTTCTCAACTTCGCAAACAAAATTTGTAGCTTAGACTGAAATATTTCATTATATCTTTGACAACTGGAATGGATATTTCATAGCAAAATTTTGGAGAAAACTGGCACACGTCAGAATCACTCCCTCTTTGTGCCAAGTAAGCCCCATCAATTTTAATTTTCAGTGTTAAAAATGCTCACTTTCATACCTTTAGCTGTCTCAATTGAATTTTTAGAATATTTTCTTATAGTTTAGGATTTTTAAAATCCCTCTCCAGCACCTGACCCAGAGATTTTAGACAACTGTCTTCGTTCCATCTCAAATCTTCTTACTTCTCATTAAAATGAACTTCTATGGGAACCAAATCTCTGTTGAATCGTTTCTTGCTTAAATATAACATAGGATTCTTGGAGAAGTATACAATAGCATGCTGCCTACTAAAAATTTACCACACTGCCTTGTTAAATATATCTACATCCTCCATAATCTTCATTATTTTTTAATCTTCTTTATTATTTCCTCACATTTTCCTGTATTTATATGCTATGTTAATTTTCCTTTATCCAGAACTATTTCCTTAACAGAATCCATGTTTTAAGTGAGATATAGCTTGATATTTCTCCAAATACAAAGTACTCTGCTTTTGTTTTGCATAGTTTCAAAAAGGGAAGAAACAGACACAATCTGCTCGCATGCTGTTACTTCTATTCCCTTATGACCTCCACTCTGCTTTTAGGTACAAAGCACTAATCAGGAATTGATAGAGCCAATATTGATCAAGCACCATTCCTGACACCAGGCATGCAGACTGACGCAGAACAGCTCGCAGCCCTCTCGGAGAGTATCCTCAAAGCTGGAGAGTGATACATGCAGAAAAGGAAGACAAAATGCAGCTCGGGCAGGAGGTGTGAAGGAGAGGCTCCAGGAGCCATGACAGCTGGTACAGAACCAGCCATGCTCGGGGCAGCAAAATCCTATGATTTCCAACACCCAGTGAGCAATGGGGCCATTATCTGCTACAAACATGTACTAATAAAAATAAATAATAATAGTAAATTCATTAAAGCTCTGTGAGACCAAAAACAAAAAAGCTACCGTTTCTCCTTTTACTGCCACTAACCAAATAAAGCTTGGAAATAGGAACTTAACTTTTATTACAGAAAAGAGCATCACCTGGATACGCATTTCACGGATTAAGATACTGGGGACAGATTTATTGTACACGTTCTATTGGAATTTATTGGGATTTTTCTTTTTTCCTCTGTTTTTTTCTCCAGAAAATAATCTCATTTAAAACAAGTAACCTTTTGAGTTAAGCAGTTTTCAACATTAACTACACAGTGGAAACAATCCAGAAGGCTTTACCAAGTCCAAGTGCCATCTCTCGAGGCGCCACAGCAACATTTTAAAAATCTCCACTCAAGACTGCACTGTTTTCTCAAAACTCAAGAAATTGAAGAAAAAATATTATTTACTGGTGTAAGGTAAATACAGCAGACTGACTGACTATACACACATATGTATTAGTCATGTGAGAGTTTTTAGATTATACATGCTATTCCTCTTATTATTTTTTTGTACTGGAAATTTAACTCAGGACCTTCCGCTTACCAGGGAGGTGCTGCACTGCTGAGCTATATCCCCAGCTTCTCCTAATTTTTCATAACTCAGTAACTTGTAATGGTTTTAATACATCCTCTGTAGGATAATCTGCTGAAACTGAGGAAAATCAATTCAAATCTAATCACTTTAGAAGATATACAGAGAAAAATCATCTTTGAGCATTATCGTAAATAATGAAAAGGAGAAGCAATCAATAGAATTGGTTAACTATAAACACTGTTACATACAATGTGTATTGCATACAATGGGATATCATTAAAAACAAATCTTGTATATTCTTAATGAAAGATTATCAGGATATACTATTAAATGAACAACTAGGACTTCGGAACAGGTTCAATGATTTCTCTGTTTTAACTATATGTATATTCAAAATGTGTACATCATACATATAAATTTGTATTCTATATGTAAAGAATTTCTAGAATCATCACATATATTTATGTCTGCAGAATGTGGCTGAAGTACCATCAGGACTTCATTTTACACTCATATAATTACATATTGTTTAATTGCTTGAATTCTGAATATGCATTCATTTATTTGAAAAAATATTAAGAATTTGATTCCTACAATTTGAGCAGGGCACACAAACATTTCATCTTATCAAAAATAATAACTTTCTATGACTTCAACCATGAAATGAAAATAAAATTTTGTAAAATGAACAAATGAAAAACTGGTGTGGTTTTAGAAATGAAATTAAGAAGTGGTAACTTATAAAGGCACTTGTTTACCTGGCAATTGGAAAGTTGATCACTCGTTTTTATTCCCATTTGTAAGATTTTTTTTTTGATAGTGATGTCAATACATTGCTCTTTTTCAAAAGAGATGATAAAATCCAAAACATAAGAGCTATCTATTGGTGTACAGCCAGAATACTAGGGAGAACAGATTTCTCTAGCAATTAAACAACATCTTTTAATGTCATTCAATGATGTAGTTCCCTGCAAGGTAAGCAAAGAAAAAACACTGACCAGACAATCACACAGTCCAGTGTTCACAGTCACATACTGAATACTGTATGCCCTTAAGAATTCTAACATTTTTATAATCAATCAATTAACACCTACCTTTTTCAGCTTAAACTAGCTTTTCAATTCTAATTCACTGTGACTCTGTATTCACCACAGGATACATTAATATATATTCAATATTGTTTGAGTTTATTATGGTATGCAGTTAGCTGTAATAATTTTACAAACCATTGCACAAAACTGCAGTAACAAGTTAGAAAATTGTGAATCAGTCAAGTCTAAATACTCCAAATGTCTTATCTTTCAGGGTAACTCTGTTAAATTTGTATATATGGGTCCAAGCTCTTTCAGGCGGCTGCTGAATGTAAGGACAGAGTAGTGTGCATATATTAATTGAGAACTATTCTTAATGCTTCCCTATCACGGAGTAAAAGTATATGGAGAAAATAAATTTTCGTTTACTCATTAAAAATTTCTTCTGCCTCTCTTTTGTACCTCTAATCAGTTCAGATCAGATCCAGGAACAGGAGTATCTTCAAATAACAGTATGGTAAATGAACAGAACACCTTTTTGGATGTAGATAGACTTAGGATGTATCTTCAATTGTCACTTATCGAACATGTGATTTTCATTGAGATTTCTACTATTTGAAATGGATTTAACAATAATATGTACTCACACCCCATCACAACACTTATGATCTGCAGTCATCTAGGTGGTATTTCATTAATAGTTAAGTATATCCATCTTTTGTAAAGTGATAAAATACATCTATGTAGCTGAAGTCCGTATCTTGACTAATATAAAAGGCATCAGGATGATATTAATTTATGTAGAAGTGTTTGGGCTCTAATTATACCTTGAATTCTGTAAAAATTTCTTCATCAATTTACTTAAGTGGTAGCAGCCATATCCTTGAAATAATAGCAATATTTGGTCTTTGAGTCTGCTGTTTGTTCAGTGCTGAGCAGGGAATGATGTGGACACCAAAAGATAGAATTAGCTTCATGTCTGTATCTTCATAATTGTGTTTTTAATATATTATTATCTTTTTATACTTAACAATATTAGGCCTTTACATTTGTGTCTACATTGTTGATGTGAAACTGAGATGGAAGACATTTATCTAAATAAATACAGAACATTTCTAAGAGAACAAATAGACTTTGATTTTAACCATCCAAAAAGTTCATGTTGAAACTGAATCCACTGGACACTACCCATTCTTCACTGAATTGATCAAACATATAATAGAATCTACAGTTACAATAACAAAGTGCCAGTAACATTAGCATTAAAATCATTGAAATAATATTTGTCAAATATATAGGTAAGACAACAGCTGGGTTAACCAAAGTTATAATCAGTCAGACTAATGTTAAGCCTTACTTTTGAATATATTTATAAAGTCCTAACTTTATTTTAGTCCTAACTGAACTTTTTGCTATTTCTTGAAATTAGATTACAAAGTAATCTAAACATCAAATTTGACTGGCTGGGCCATTTGGTAACTTTGTGTCTGTCACAAATTCTGCTCTAGGACACTGTAATTTGTAATATCAATCAACACGGTAGTTAAATATTTCCTCTAAGTAGTTAATTTTTACATAGCCCAACAGACAAATCTTCCAACTTAATAGAATTCCAATATCTACAAAAGCATTTTTTTCATTGCACTTATACTAAATTACCTGATTTATAGCCTTTTAACAACTATTTATCCCATTGGTATTCCTCCCATAGCTACTGATTCAAACAAAAGAGAAGGAAAATAACATTTAACTTATCCTATGTGTGACCCTCTCCTGATATTTTTCTCAAAAACACTAGTAAGTCCTATCTTCATTTTATAGATAATAAATGGAGCTCTGACATAGAATTGGTCACATTGAATTCAAAATATTGCCACTGGGGGGGGAGAGAGCAAAGTTGAATGAGCTCAAGCAAAGGCACAGTTTATTATCCAAAGCGGCCAATCCAATTGTTGAACGGTGTGATCATCCCAAAATAAAAGATTAGAGAAAAAAGTAAAAAGTGAAACTAGTCATCATCACAAATTATTCCCAATTAACCATTAGCATTGTAAGAAAAATATGATACCTTCCGATTTTCAACAAGCAGGTATTCATTCATTAATAAGTGCCCTCTGGAGTATTCATCAACTACCTACTAGGTACCAGGCATTTCGTGTTAAGACAAGTTTGCAGTCTCTGTTAATGAGGAGCCCAGATCTATTACACATCATTCCTAAACAGGGGAAACACGCTGATACAAGCCATAGTGTGCTGCTGGCTAAGGCAACAGTCTCAGATTTCTATCAAGATTTTCATATGCATAAAACAAAGGAAGAAGAAAATGCAGAGATGGGAACAAATTCTCAATTTTATTTAATGAAGTATAAATTAACCACCCCCAAGTTTTAAGTCCCTAAATCCCTTTACAGAAAGCAACCTAGAATAAATCTCTCCAGAAGATACTGTATTACCTGACTGGTACTTGATGACCAAAGAACTCAAGGTCCGTTTCTCCTAGCATTAAAGATGCAAAGTTGGCTTTCTTTACAATGAATGTGTTTTCAGCCCTAGTCTACCAAATGCTTTGTAGAAAGCTAAGAACATTTTAAGTGTTTTATATTCCTCATCATATCACAAGATTTAACCTAGTTCTCAACTCTCAAGGTCTTTCACAGGAGAATTTACCCAATAGTAAAATAAAACAGCTTTAAATATCAAACATCCAAGTGCTTAACAGGACAAAACTACAATCCAACAACAGGTTACCAAAAGGAGAGGGAAAAAGAACAAGGAGGCAGTGAAAGGCAGTTCAGGATGGATGTCCTTAAGCAGTTACCAAAACTAAACAGGAAATCAGTCGCTCTTTCCTATGCAGAAAAGATATAAAATACAGTCAGTACTCCAAATTATCCTAAAGGTCAACCAACCTGAATCAACCCAACAGGAGACCAGCGAGTCAGAGTTATCTGTCCCAGCTGTATCCATGTCCTATCATCCAATACTTCCAGAAAGATAGCTTTGCTTTTTGGTAATGTGCATGAAACATGCTGAAATATGTCCCAGGAACGGAAAGTAAGTACTTTTTTGTTAAAGCACCTTATTTGTTTAATAAATTGTGGGCAGTTATTTCCTTCTGATCGTATATCATTAACAAGGAAAAACATAAATATGAATTAATTACTTTTCAAGAGGAAAGACCAAATAAAAATTTTAAAAACTATAGTTGATTTCATTGTATAAACAATTTGGCACTGGCTCACTAAGCTGCAGATTTAAAAACCAACTGGAGAAAGCAGATTGCTTGAAAGAGATTTTTTTTTCAGTATTACACTGATCTCATAATGACCATGCCTCATTTATATAAAAGCACTATGAAATCAATGAGTTCTCAAAAAATAAAATAAGGACCAAGAATCAATATTTAATTATTTGGGGAGGAAATATTTTACATTACATGTGCCACCGTTTTGAAATTTTGGCCTTTTTTTTAAATAAACTTTTAAATTTTGGAGTAATACCAGATTTGCTGACTCTAAAGAGAGTTTCCACCACCATTCTGTCTCCCTTAATTTTTCACGTTACATGGTATGTTATAGTAAAAAATTAATGTTGGTGCATGATTATTAACTAAACTACAGACTATTTAGATTTCACCAGTTTTTCTTTTAATGTCCTTTTACTATTCAAACCACATTGCATTTAGTATCACGATTTTTAAATCAAGTGTTTTTAATGTGAATTAATCCTTTCTTGAAGACTTCTGTTTCAACATTATGAACATCTATTACATTGTAACATAATTTACTGATTCCTTCAGGGTTTATTGGAATGAGTTGTACTCTGAATCTTGTATTAACTGGCCCCAGACAGCTGTAAATTTGAGTACATTTTCATATTTAGTGTGCTTTTTACTATTTCCTCCCCCAGTGGTAAAATATCAATAGACAAGAGTTAAGCTGTTGTGGTTCTATTGTCATTGACATTGCTTTGTTCATCAAAGTGTGATTTCCTACTTAGAAAATCCAACGGCATATTTCCAGTTCCTAATTTTTTTGGATCTTTTGACACTGTTAAACAATGCTTTCATTCTTTAAAAAAGTTTTCTTTATAACATTATAATCTCCTACACGTGCTTCTTGTCTGACTCTCACTAACCTTGTCCTCAAGTCTCTGGCCCTCCCTTCTGATTCCCCTCGCATAACCTAAGTGTGCCACGGGTTCCATCTGACATTATTCACCAGTCTGTTACATTCATCTCTTGGTGGGCACCAGTACCAAGTATATGGATGACTCTCCAATGCCACTTTTAAAAAATTTCAAAGCACCTCCTGGGATAACTTTACCTCAATGCTACCTGAACATCTCAAACTTAGTGTTGCAAAACTGAGATGACATTCATCCCACCATGATTTGATCCTTTTTTCCCATGTACTGTATTTCTATTTATGAATAACATTATGCTCCTCCAGATCGGCCAAGATCAAAACCTTTTGCTTTTCTTGACATTGCTTTCCCATTCCCTGAATAACATATCCAATCAGTGGTCATCATGTATTGACTAACGCCCTACTAGATTTCATTAATTTGTCCATACTATCCCTCTCCATACCACTGTCACTATGAGCACCAGCCCTAGTGAACGTTTGTAAGTTGTAAAACAAACACTAATGACACACTGCTTGTGCTATCTTAGTACCTCCAACTCTTTTCTTTTTCCCAGACTCTTCATCCTCTATCCACTTAACACAGGAATGCATAAGTTTTCTGGGTTTTTTGTTTTTGGTACCAAAAATCAAACTCAAAACCTTGCGTTTGTCACGCAAGCACTGTGCCACTAAGCAGTAAGTTTTCTTTCTGAAGACCACTTCTGACCATATCATTACTTTTCTGGTGTGTCCTTACTTTTCTGCTTCAATCCTTTCTGCTTAAGTAAAAAGGCTTTTGCCTGGCATTAGAATCCTATTTGCACTCATTCAGATCCCCATTTTACATGTTCTTCCAGGCTTCCTATCATTCCTTACTCCCATGTACTACTAACATTCTTTTCTCTTTTATTTGAAATTCTTTTTTTTTCCATTCCTGTACTAAAGTCCTTTCCATTCTGCAAAGTACACCTGAAAGGCACTTCTACAAAACCAACCTCCTGGATCCATCATCTGAAAGTAACTCTTAAGCTAAACTCACTTTGTACTTTAGCTACAGCTCAATTGTTTCATGTGACACTTTTTATTCTACTTTAATTACTTGTGCACAGTTCTCAGCTCCCATACAAAATGAATTTGTACTCTATAAAATGCTTATTTGGTGCATATTTTGATTACTTAAGCTGTCTTAGTATTATAGATGCTATTATCTTTTCTCTAGAAACTCTCTAAAGAAGTCAAAGCATAGGCATGAATCTATATATCCACCAACTTCTTTGCTGTTTCCTTGAAACAAACCCTCATCCTTGAAGATTTTTGCTTCCTGGTTTCTTTCCACCTCTTCTCCTGTCACCAGTCTTAGTAATCTCAATGTACATGCCACCCACTGCCTTTTAATCACCTGCTAGGTCTTGCTATTACATTACAAATTCTCCATTGTAAACATTTCACTGTCTCAAAATCATGTTCTTTTCTTCTGCTGTCACTTCAGAAAACTCACTTCGCAAATTTTCAGTCCTGAACCACTTATAATTCATTGCTCTATTGTAGTCCCCTATCCACTTCCATTTCATGGCCATGATTCATCATAATCACAGTGTGACATGTGCCCTCAGTTCACTTGCTCCTTTAAAATATGTTCATGCTCTCTTGGCAAAACTCCAGCTTTGGGTGCATCCAACTCTCCACTTATCCCGTGCCTCTAACCAAGCAGCTGAACAAGACAGAAGAAAACCACTCATCCATACCACATCAATTCAAATTAACTTAAGACCTAAGTTCTCAAAGAAATCCTCCATATTGCTGGCAACTTTCTATATTTTTCTGGTCAATACTAACACATTCTCTGAAGCTATTGCTTCATATCTTCCCCCCTTTAATACCTGTTCTCACTGTTTTTAGAGTATTGTTGTATTTTTTAGGAAAGGAGCAAAAAGTTCTACATTTTTCCATTTTACTTCTGTATCCACTACCTTCTGAGTCTGTATCACTTTATCTATCTCTTCTCAGTTGTAATGCTTGAACTATGTAGACCATTCTTCTTCTTTTCTGCTCAGATTTAAGTACTTTTAGCCTAAAATTTATCTCTTCTGTTCCATACACATGAAAGATTTTTCTTTTAAATTCTTACCAAACCTATCCTCAATAGTGCATAAACTTGTGCTTGTACAATATATAAACTGTCCCTTTGAAAGAAAAAAATGACCCACATTCTGTCTAAATAATGCCCCATATCTGTGTCTCATTTCTATCAAAACTCTTCCAAAATACAATCCACCCCTGCACTTCTCCTTTCTCTCTCAAAGCTACTCCAGTTATGTCTTTGTTTTCACTACTTGCCAGAAGCATGTTCTTGACAGAGGTACTGGAGACTCCTATACTGTCTCATTCAATGACCAACTCTCAGTCCTCATCATTATCCCATTCTGCACAAGAGTTTGGTAGGACCTTTTCACTCTGTCTTAAAAGCATTTCTTCATGTGGCATCCAGGTCTCCACCCTTCTCTGGTTTTCTTCTGTGTCACTCTATACCCCTCCTCTGTCTCCTCCACTGGCTTTTCTTCCTCATTGTACTCAAAAATTAACATGCCCACAGCTCCATCTTCAGCTGCCTGTCTTTATCTTCCTTGGTCTTCATGATCAAATGCAAGTTCCATCACCCCTTAACATACCTAGAAGGTGATCACTTCAAATTTATATCTTCAGACCTAACACTTCCCTGAACCCTTCACCTAAATACTCAACCACTGCTCAGTGTCTCCAACTGTGTATCTCTTCATCATCTCAAGATTGGTATGTCCCAAAGTGAATTCTTGGTCCAACTGAATTTCTTCTCCAAGTACACACCGTCACAGCAAATGTTATATCAGGTCCAAAATTGAAATCACTTTTGATTCTTTTCTTTCCACTCTTACTAACCACACCTGGAAGAAAATCTAGTCAGCTCCATTTTTTTTTCTTTTTTTTTTTTCTTATCGGTACTGGGGATCGAAGTCACAACCACACGCTTGCAAGGCAGGTGCTTAGGCCGCTGAGCTAAATCTCCAGCCCCAGCTCCATTTTGAAACCTATCCTGCATTCAACATGCACTCGTGAACTAGTGCTCCCTCCAGCTGCAGTTCCAATTATGATCCTGTCCCCTCTGGATCTCTGTAAGACTATTGTGAGGGCTCCTCACTGCACACTGGGCCCCTCATACTATATGCTTCAGACAAATCCTACCCTTCCCCTTAGTCAGTGCTTCACTGGCTTTTCATTATGTAGAACAAAATCCACTGCTGAAAGCTGTGTTGCATTAAGCTCCACACACCCTTCTCCCATCTTTTCCAGGCTCTTATCCAGTCCTCACTCTCTAGTTCACTGAACTTTCATCTCATTGATGCATATGCTACTCTGAATGCAGACTCTGCTACTTCATGTCATTTTTTCTGAACTGTTCTCTGCCTGGACGACTTTATTAGATATTAGCATATTTATTTTTCTACTTCACTCAGGATTCTGCTTAAACAGTCCCTTCCTCATAGAGGGCTATTCTGACTCTCCTGTCTGAAATTGCACCTGTATCATCCTTTACTGTCTTACCCTACTTTCCCTCTGCAATTATGCCTTTACTTGATATGATGTTATATAACTAGTCGATACTGTTAGCAGGTGTTTACATTTATTAACTCAAAATGATCTGATGAAATAGTTTCATTATTCAGGCTTTTTACAAAGAGAAACTGAAGTACAGAGAGCTTAAGTTTTATCATGGAAAAAATTTATAATGGTCACCCGGGGGCGTAGTAAAATAATGTCTTTACTCAAACACTGGAGTACAAATGCCTCAACTCTACCGTACCATTGTATTTACACCACCAGAATGTAAGGCCCCGAGGGTAGGCACATTGGTTGTCATTACTGAAGATACTCAGTAAATAAGTACTGGATTCGTGAATAAATGAATATGTCTGCCTGTGATTTCCCTCTCCCCTCCTAACTGGTAGCAGCTAATTAACTAATTATATTTACTGCCTACATCAGTAAGAATAAACAATTTCAGCATGATTAAAATTCTTGACATAAAATTTTGTAATATGCCTTTGGAGTCTTAAAACATTTTTGAAAATCCATATTCCTTATTGTTATTATTCTAGAAAAGACTAGTTCCAAGATTAGGAAACTGATAATATACTTAGAAATTCTAGAGCAACAATAATTTTATACGGGTGATTTCTAAATCAGCTTAGAATTACTCAAAGATAGAATGAATTCTTAGAAATATAAATACCAACTGGGTTAGATGACTCAGTAAGCACAGGAAAAAGAGTAGGCAGTGAATTTTTAGAAAGAATATAGAGAAGTAAAATTATATCATTGCTCAGTAGGACAATGGGTTCAGCTCTGGAGTCTGTTAGAAAATGCTCTGAAACCTCCAAAACAGCTTACACTCCCTCAAACACTCTATGGAATGACCTTTTTGAATTCCAGTTACTCCAGTTGGCTTTTGCCGGAAACAAGTTAACTACCGGGTTGGAAAGCTATCTCTGGAACTCACTTCAGCTTTTCCAAACACTAAACAATATTATTTTGAAATACTTGCAATAGAAATGAAGAATTCTTTTTCATCTTCCTATGTATCACCATTTTTCTTATCAGTTTGTTTTCTCTACGCTCATTTTTATTTACTTAGCTTACCAGACACCTTGATGGTGCTTGTTATGTGTCTGACACTGTTTAAAGTGTTTTATAAACAGGAACTCATGTAATCTCCACACACGCCTATGAGAAGGGGAAACCTCAGCACAGAGGAGTTAGATGGTTTCCTAGGCTCTGCTGTCTCTGACACTGTCAGCCAGCATCTACACTCCTGTCTCCCACAGGAAGGACAAGCAGTCTGGGAACAAAGGATGGTGGGAATTTGTGTGAAAAGGCTCACATCTTTGAAAAGATGCACGTGAACAACTGAAAGTCTACCCAGACCACCTACACGGAGCAAACCTAGCTCACAACGCTGGCCTTTTACATTCCCAACTGTTCTTTAAAGAAACACAGATTGCCTCATGTGTCACTAAACTTATTTGTTCTGGAGCAGCCTGACAACAGCTGGAGAGAAACCGAAAGCAAAGAAGAAAAGCACACGCCACAGGATCAGGAGAAGATAAAGAATACGTCTGGAAAAGAAAGAGATGTGTGCACATAGCATTAGACACTTTACCTCATTAACAGAAGGATGTCAACATATAGGGGTTCCCAGTGCCATGAAAACACATGAGGGGCTCACATGTAAGAGGCTCGTGTTTTGTATGCATAATTCAGGGGTATTTTTGCTCCATGGAAATTGGTGTCATTATAAAAAGCAAGCTCCTCAAACAGGATTAAGGCGGAGCTGTATGCATGTTCATATATTTAAACTTCTCAGACAACGTGTATTTACTGAGTTCCCACCACATGTAAGAAACTCTTATTAGAGTGATACAGGATGCACAAAGGTCATCAACCCAAGGCAATACTGACCTTGATCAGCCTAAATCCACATAGTGACAGTGTTCCTACGTGTCTGCCATGTTTTACATTTCTTAATACTCATTTTGCTTGGATTTGAGAAGCTAGGAATCAGAAGTCATTTCTAAAAAGTTAAACTTGCTCCTTAAAGAGAACAACTTATGGTGCCTTGAATAAATCACAAATTTGTTGACAAAATGAGACAGAGACCTGTAACAATTTGTGTGATTTGGTTTTGGTAATTTCTCAGCATGAGAAGCCTGGTTTTTGCTCTGTTTTTCATACTAGAGATTTCACATAGGATCTTCTCACTGAAAAAATACTCAGCCTTTTTAAATTTTTTTATTTTGAGACAGGATCTTACCAAATAACTAAATTGCCCAGGCTGGGGTCAAACGTCAGATCCCTCTGCCTCATCCTCTCAGATTCCTGGGACTACAGGCATGCACCTGCATGCCTGGAGCTAAGTCTGTATTTTATGAGCAGTAAGCACTAGTTAGAATGGGTATATAAATATAGCAAAATTAATCTAAAAACAAATTCTAAAATACCTAAATTATTCTAACTACAAACAAAAAAGAATAATTTGACACCTTTACAACTAAATCTTATATAGTATATTTAATCTTTCCTAGGTTCTGCCTTTAGATTTTAGAGCTAATTTACTCTAACTTTTATAAAATCAGAAATTTCTTACTATGATGCTACTGTAAAAATTTTGGCTCAGTTTTTATCTCAAACAGTCCTTGTAATCACTGTTACAACTTTTAGCAAAGATGTCCCTTAACATTCAATTTGCCAGATGACATCTCCAGGTTGGTATCCAAAATACCCTCTAATAAATGTCTGAATGTCTGGAACTGGTAAAAAAAAAAATACAACTCATTGTTTATAATAGAAATACAATTCACCTGCTATGGCAAGCACTGGAATTTGTATGTTCCATGTCATAAAGAAATATAAAAGTCACTCTCATAAGTGAAGGGCAAAGTACACACTGCACTTGGCTTCACAAATAGGAAAAGCAGAAGTCTGGCATTCAGGGTACCATGAAATAGTAAGCATGTTTCCTAAATGGGCAGTGAAAACTGAGTGGAGCTGGTCAACTACTCTTATTTCCCATCTCACTGGAGATAACTAATTTCCTGAAGGACTTAGCATAGCTACAGCTCAGCCAACTCTTGAGCTTTCAAAAGATCACCTTCTAACACATCTAAGTCATATATATATATACACACACACACACACACATATATTATATATATAGGTTTTATATATATATATACACACACATATATTATGTATATGTGTATAATATATAATATATAATATATAATATATAATATATAATATATAATATATAATATAATACACATATATAATACACATATATAATACACATAATAATTATATATATGTATACATATTATATATATATGTTATATATATATATATATATGTTATATATATATATATTTTTTTTTTCACTCTAACTCCAGCTGTGTAAACTTGTTTTTCCATGGCAGTCCTCAGAAGTCCAGGAGAATAACATGGTGGATTAGGTTCATGGTATAATGGAACACCCAGAACTTCACAAATTGGGAACGGGGCCTTTGTCCTGAATACCAGAAACCATGACACACACGTCTGTATGTATGTCAAAATCCTTTCTATAAATTTTCTTTACTTTTTTTCTTGTATTCCTGAAAGAGAGGTCTCCAGTCATGTCTAAGCTGCTATGAATAGTCCCTTAGCAACCATTTAAAATAGGATTAGATGCAATTGTTCTCCATCTAAGGGTGTTACACTGTGAACATCCCTGCAGACACATGGAGAGACAGGGAAGGTAGGGTTACAGATTGTATTCTTTGGGCACATTTAAGTAGATTACAAAACTTATAAAATGATAAAGTGGTTTTCCAAAAACAACATTATGATCTCCAAATATCACAGACTGTTTGTCAGAATGTATTTGGTGGCCTGCCAACTACTATTTCAAGCCTTTCTCCTTAGAATCCACGTCAATTTGGTCAATTGTTTATGCACTGATGAACTAAGCATGTCTCCCTGAAATATTTTAGTATAAGATCTTGTTTAAAATAGTTTGTAATATAAAATTATATTGCTAATTTTTAAACATCATAAAATATTTCACATATTTCAATTGAGGAATAACAATCTGGCTAAATACAGATAGCATGAAGTTCAGAAATTCAGGGATAAGGCCAGGGATTTAGCTCAGCGGCATAAGTGCCTGCAGTGCAAGCGAGCAGTTGTAAGTTCGATAAAAAAAAAAGAAAGAAAGAAATTCAGGGCTAGACTGAAGCATTAGCACATAGATCTAGTGATCATATTTCAAAAGAGCTTTTAGTCAAAGAAAGAAAGTGAATGGGAGGCCATTTCCTTTAAAAAGTTTAAACCATATCTGATCACAGCCAATTGTTTTAAAAACGAAGAATATGTGTAAAATTTAAGAAGCTTTTGCAGAATCCATTTTTTTACTTTGTTATTATGATTTGGAGTAAAAGTATGTCTTTTGTGCGCATACTACGACTGACACATAAGCTTCTGTTCTATGGCACTGTGTTTGCAATAGATAGCACAAACATTTCTCTTAAAAATCTATTTGCTAACAGATTTCTCTGTTGGACAATATGATTCAGTATGCACTACATATCACTTACTCAATAAATATTTGTTCAATTAAATTCAATATTTAAGCTTTTATTCATTTCTAAGGCCTAAAACTTATCCAGTGTTGCCTCAGCACCTTTCAAGCACCATCTATACCATGAAAGAGATTCCTGGTCATGCAACAAGTCCTTGCTTTGAGAAGATTATGGAAAAACACTATGATAGGTAAATAAATAGGTAATGTGCAAGAGTCATTAAAGGCATAAAAACTTCTAACAATAAACAAAGTATTATAATTTATATGGATTATGATAAGCAACAGCCATAATAAAGTGGAAAATTTAAATTCAGTTCCAACATTTTACATGTAAGTATTTTACCATCATTCTAACATAAACACAACAAAGCAAGAAATAACCTTGTGAGGAATGGGATACTGAGAAATGGAGTTAATTTGGGTATCAGAGTTTTGTTTTTGAATATTTCAATAACAAAACACATGGCCTATCTAAAAAAATATACTACTTTAAAAATTGTCCTCTTTAAAACATATCCTTCTATTCCTTTCTGGTACAAGCTTATCAATAACAGAAAGGGCAATTTTGAGATCCAGTTTTTAAAACTCTTTAGAGGTCTTCACACCTAAATTCAAAGTACTGTATTCTCTTGACAACTACTTCCAAGTTATGAACTTGAAGATTTAATTTTAAAAATCTCACATCCATAAGAAAGCAATAACAATTGAAGGACACAAGACTACCTTTTCTGGAACTTAATGCAAGCATTAGAATTTTTTCATTTATCCAATACAGTTCTTAAAACAAAAGACATCTGCATAGTCTCACGCTCAACAAAACTACATCATTCAGCACTGGAGGGTAAACTTTCTGTGTGAGACATAACTCAAAGATGCTATTTGCCTACTGTGTGAGTCCTTCTGAAGCAGTTTTCAAAGATGATTTCAACAGCACTCAAATGTTACCTTCTCTGCTGTCCTGCCTTTAAAACCTTATGTCCAACCCAGATCCCTCTGTAGTTCTCACCCTAGCATAGCTGTGGCAGAAATTTGTCATCTTGATCTCCCTAAAACTCCCCCCATCCTTTGGGTCTAGTCTCCCTCTTGGACCAAGATTGGTGAATCACATCTCATCATGTGGATCTGCTAGTTCTCCCCAGGCTATTCTTTGCTGTTTATTCTACCACAGGTCAGCACAGAATTAACTAGCTTTTGGCTCAGAGTAAATTATCAAACTACTGGAAGGCATTTCTTTTACATACCTTCCTTGGAATATACAAATTCACAAAGGAATGAGCCCAACTGGTTTCCTTTGTTCCCTGTGTCTGCACTCTAGCAAAGGCATAGAGTACGCACGCACTAGCGTCACAGAAACAACACTAAGTGTGCCACACATCGCCAAAAACATCTATGGAGTGTCTCAAAAAGCCACCCTGAACTACAAGAGACCCAGAACAGAGGAGCAGGAGTAAATGCTTTGACAGGACCAAGTAAGTGCAGGAAAGAACAAGTTCATAAAATCTGAGAGATGCTTCATAGTCGTAGTGGCAGGCACTGAATTGAACTTTGCCAACAAATCCCTAGTCAGCATCCATCCTTCACTTCCTAATTGTAAAAATCTGCTTTAAAAAACAATTAAAACATAGGAAAACACATACCATCGGCTAAGGGTGAATTGTCAATATGGCTCAATTATAAAACCTTAACATTTCATGAGACTGGTCAGCAAAATGTGGTCCAGTGTGCATTCATGCAATGGACACTGCATACCAACTGGCAAATGCTGAAGGTGCCAGACCTTGTGGTCAGCCCAGGGATCCCACGGCCAGCATACTGGCTAAAATATGTCCAAGCCAAGAAGATTCAATACTTCACTGTGTTCCAGAGCTTCTAGAGTGACACAAATGAAACCTTTGATATATTTTATTCACCTTCTACCTAAAAGAGTATATTTTAAAACTATAAAATGCTATTTTCTTTAAAACCTTGGAGTATCAGCTTATGTAACAGACATCCTGTCAAATGGGTAGTGTTATGGCTTGTGTCTAAATGTATCCTAAATCCCATGCAGTCAATAGGTAAGGATTCTTCCGAGGCAGCTGGATCTGGTGTATGCTGCTGGGATTGATTCATGGTGTAATGCTAGGCTCAAGATCACCAGGGTTACCTGCTCTAAACTGCCTGGATAAGATATAAGAAATAGAAAAAACTGTGGTTACCCCTAGTAGCTTTGCTGCCTTCTGCCTACCATGAACTGTTTCTCCTCTGTGATATCTGTCTGCCATACTACTTTGCCTTGCAGCGTGCCGATTATACAGTGAAACCTCTACAAACGATGAGCTATATAAACCTTTCCTCCTTTAACTTTGGGCATTGGGTATTTTGTCTTAGCAATGAGAAAACTAAGACACGTAGGTATTTTTCATTTTACCCTGACCAGGGGGAAAGTGCACAGAAATGCCTCTTTGATTTTTAAAGCCTACCAGATAGATTGCTGGACAGTTTTGATTTGTACCTAAATTATCTTTCCACTGCCGCCTTTTAGATCTCTAAACAGAGACCCAGACAGTCATGCTGAAGTCCTCTGGCCACCCAGCTTACAGCAATTCATTGGTGATTAATAAGAGGTGGGTTGATTGATCATGCAGGCTGCTTTTGTGTTTAAGTGAGCAGGGCAGAAATAAGACCATCAACAATACGGGGAGCATCAGGAAGTCCATTTTAGAGTATGAATTACATTTAATCAGAGGCTGAGACTGTATTAATTTTTCTGATCCAAACAGTATAAATTTTATTATCAGCCTTACTAATAATTATAAGCCACTTCAGATAAATTAAAAACTAGCTCTGACATGTACATAAAAAATAGAACTTCCTAAAAGTTTAATAAGCTTGGCAATAACTTACAGAATTGCATAATTATCATTAATTTTAGTGTACCTCTGTAGTTTCTGGTGCAAGCCAAAGCAAAAACATTATTTTAATTAAGCAATTAATTAATTAAAATAAATGAAACATTCTTGAAAACTCAAAGGCCCTCGGGATTAGATTAGAGAAAGTAGAATCAGGGCAAAAACCAAGGAATTCCTGATTGTGGTGTGGATGTCAGTTTGCCTCTCAGATTTCACAAACTCAATCAACTCTCCCTGTGCACCACAAAGTACCTCACAGAAATTATGATATAAACACCCTCATTGGTTGTATCTGTCACTTAATGTTAGTAGGCAATTTCAGAAATGTATCTAAATAAATGTTAACTACAATACAAACCACAAAAAGTGGCAGGCTTAATCTATTTCTATAGGGGAAGAAATCAAAGGAGTTGAGATTAAATAATTTTTACTCCCTCATTGGACCCTTTAATCATCTCTTACAGGTTTAAATACATACTTTTTGCAAAACAAACATTTTACTCATTGTCTTTGGCCCTGGGGCTTAATTTTGTAAACAAAAATATATGGTGGTAGGAGAAACACTGTAAAATGTTAATTACCAGATGAAAAGGTTCATTGAGGCCTGAACAAAACATATTGTAACATCATGCTGAAGGGAAAATAATAGGGGCTGCTCAAACTTTACCAGTGACTGCAGCCAACGCAGCAGCACTGTCTTCCTAAATATGCCGTTCTGCCTCATCCACACTTCCAGCTTTGTCTGTAGCTCCTCGGAGCCTCCAAGTAATTTAAACACCGATATGGAGGGTTTATAAAGGGAGAAAAGTGGACTGCACCCTCAGGGGCCACCTCTCCTAAACGGACAATGTAACAGAAGCTGCTCACACAGGCAGTGCCTACCCCATCTGCAGGGCACCTCTCCAGAGTTCCCCCTCCAGCAGCTTGAGGGGTGGCACACAGAGCTGGATATTCTCAGAGGGGAACAGCCCAAGGACTGGGTGAGAAGAAAATCCTTCCTCTCCAGATATGACTGGCATTACAGAGCAAGGGATGCTTCATTACTTTCTTCTGGGAAAATTCCCCACTGAGGTTCTCATATTTCTGTCTCCTGTAATAAGGAGGAGAAGAGAGGAAAGAAGAGAAGAAAGAAAATGAAGTGTTCGCAGCTGTCCAAATTAGTGATTAATTCTTCCCGAAAGAAATAAAAATAGAAACTAAAAGCCGAAGAGGATTCTCTTGGTTAAGGGTGGGTTGGGGCGGGGTGGGAGGGCCAGTCTCTCTTCAACTACCAGTCCAAAAAGGCAAATGGAAAACTATTCCATCCTCCATTATCACCAACTCATCTTAGTAACCAGGTGGCATGAGAGATCTGGCTACCCCTGAGGCTATGATAAGGGCAGAGGCCAGTCTGTTAATTTCTAAACTGAAGAAAAAAGTGAGTACGAATTCTGAGGGCCAAACTGATTCTTATAAGTTGCTGACAGCTTCAGTAATACTGGAAGGGAAGAAATTTTATCTTTTAGAACGTTTTCAAAAAAATAGCAAAGAGAATATATTCTAATAACCATAGTTTTACAAACAAAATCTACCATGTGCACTCAACTTACCCATGAGTTAAAAGAATTTTGCTCTACAGCAGTAATGGAGGAGGGCTGGAACATGGTGGTTGATGACGGTTAGATCTTTTTATTTTACCTATCATTGTTTTTTCAGTATTTTTATTACACTTTGTTCTTAGCAAAGGTGCAGCACTGTGACGTATATGTATGTTTAACATGCAGGAAAATTTTCCTCATCATTTAATTTTGTATGAAACTATCAGCATTATATTAAGTGTTTCCTGGTATAAATTCCTAGGTCTATACTAGATTTATATTTAAATGTTCTGAAGAACATTTTAAATTTCATTCATTTAGCATTTACTTGGGAATGTCATTAGTACAATGTAGATTGGAAAAACACTTTATTTTTTAAAACTAAAGCATTCCTGTGGAAAACGTTTGAGTATTTTCAGATAGCAGTATTCCTCTAAGCTACAAACTCAAGATATATTGTTTTCACTCAATACAGACCATATGAATTACATATGTTAATGCCAATGCTTTCACCAGAGATTATAAACGAAAGGGTTAACCCAAAATGTTTCATAAGTAAAACAACAAATGCAAATAATTTAATCTGTAAGCATAATGCAGGCATACCTATTCCAATGTGCTGCTAAAATAAGGTTCATTACCCTAGTTCATCAAAGAGCACTCAATTTCTCTGTGCTCAGGTTACCGCATGGTGCTAAAATCACAATGTGTAAGAGTATTCTGGCTTTGAAGAATACAAACCAAAGTTTCAATTATGATTCAAATTTCTTTTGTAAGGTGTCAACATAGCGAGTACTATCCTTGAACTACAGTAAGGTTCATATAGTGTAGATCACCTGTCTGAAAGCTCCAAGAGAAGTGAGTGCTGGCACATAGTACTATTTAGAGTCAGACTATTATAAACTAGTCATAACTGTAGCCAAAAGTTCTTCACAAGACCTATGTTCAAGGAGCCGCACCAAGTGTATTATAAAATCACTGTTTTCTCTTTTATTCCTCCTGTGCTTCCCAATTAACAGAAAGACAACAGGAGTAGGGGCGGGTAAATGACTGCAATCAGGGCACACAGTTAGTGGTGGAATACTGCATTCAAACGCAGGCCTCTTTGATTTCTTAATCAACACACTCAGGCATCCCTGCCCTTGCCCCAGTAGTAGCTACTGGAGGGAGTGTTTAAGAGTTCACATTAGAGAAACTCTTCTTATGTGCATCAAACTGTACTAACAGTTCACTTCTCAGGTCCACAGAACATTTACAACTGATGTTATATACACCTGACCTAAATTATTATTATTATTATTATTATTTTGGAACTGGTTACCTTTCGAACTCAGGACCTCACACTTGCCAGGCAGGCACCGCACTGTTGAGCTACATCCCCAGCCTGATAATGCAATTTTTTAATGTGGCTATACCACGTTATACTCCCACCACATAGAGAATTCCAGTTGCTTATTACAGTCACAAGCATTTGTTTCCAATCATTTTTAATTTTAGATACCCTAGTGAGTTACCTTAACGTCTTTTAAAATATTCTCTTCCCTTTTACTTTGGTGAAACAATCTTCTCCTGGCATTTATTTTACCTCCCTGGTCATTTTTTTTTTTTAAGTCTTTGCAGAGTCTTGTCCTCTTTTAACTTCTAAAAGTGAATTTTCCTTAAGGCTTGTTTGCAGGTTTTTTTCTGCTCTGAACAGAATCTCTTATCCTTATGTATAGTTTCATGGCCACACATGCACAGTTAACATACAAATTTACATTTCCAACCAATGCTCTCTTGCAAGCCTCTGACTTATAGCCTATTTGTTTTCTCCTTTGGGATTTATAAAGTTATCATAAAGCCAAGTGACCAAGATTAAATTTTGGATCCCCTACCCATCCTCTAGATACTACAAGGGTAGGTGGCAGTCGCAACTCAACTCATAATCAGTCTCTCAAAGGCCAAAAAAAAAATATGAACAAACAAAAGAGTGGCAATAGCTTCCGCTTCACAAATATCTTTCAAATTCTAACACTTTTCCATCACCACCAAAGTCTTTGCTTCCAACATCTCACACTTGGACTTCTGCAGTTTTAATATACACATGATTCTAAAGCATCATAGGAAAAGCTATTTGGAATCATAAATAAATCATTGTATATGGAAAATGTGTCTTTCAGAGAAGTATTAAAAATTAAAAATTAAGTTATCACAATTAAGGAATATTGACATAGCTTAGATATAATTGCAACAAATATCACTGCAAAGAGTGCTTTTGAATATTTTTTAGTCCATGGCAATGATCTCCTTTTTTTGAATACTCAATACAATCAAATTTCAAGTCAATAAAAAATCAGAAATTCCCTTAGAATTTTCTATGACATGATCTAATCTTAAAGAGCAAGAAAATATGGGCTGGGGATTTAGCTCAGTGGCTTAAGTGCCTGCCTGGCAAGCGTGAGGTCGTGAGTTCAATCCCCGGTACCAAAAAAAAAAAAAAAAAAAAAAAAGCAAGAAAATAAAACCAGAACTGAAAAATAAAAGAAATAATTGTTCAAATTTTGTGGTAGCTAAAATCAAACTGTGGAGAGACAGACAGTGGGACAAAATCCTGAATAAAGACACAGGAGGTGAGTCTTATCCCTTGCCTTTTCACTGATTAATAGGCGAGGCTTAATAATGTGGGCCTCATTTCCTCTTCTGAAAAGTAGAAATGAATCATCTGTGGCTAATATGTCAACTGCAATCTTGACTGCCAACTGTTACCAGCACCAGTTCAAAAAGGTTCTGAGACGTCCGCGCTAATGACTACAGGTTCAAGAGTCTGCAGGTGAACTTGGTATTTTCCACATTTGGGCTAGACAGTCACTAGGTTCCCATGGGCATCTCAATCCAGTCCAATTTCTGAAGTGCAAAGATAGTGCTTTTAGTTTAACAAGTACTTGTTGAAGTCCTATTAAATACTGACCACAGGTTTAGGCAATGAAAAAACCAAAGATGATTACATAAGACATGTGTGCCTTCAAGAAGTTTAAGTCTAGGTCACTTAACTGAGGTGTATACTATCATTAAAAATATAATCAGTACAGTATTTCATGGCCGCATGCAGTGGTTCTAATTTTAAATAACAAATCAGAAAATATATGCTTTAAATTGTTACCGAAGTGATGTTTTGATTTAAAGAAAAAGTTTCCACTAAGCAGTGGCCTTCAAACACCTTAAGCCATGAATGATAAATCAAGAACATCACAGACAATTAGATAATTCTATTTCAAATTTACCTTGTAATGTCCAATATCCAGTATTTATTTCCTCATAAATTCTGGCCAATCTGCTCATTTGAATAGCCAAAAGCAATCAGCTTGTTCTTTGCTTTTATAATTTGCTAATTGAATCCCCATGGTTAGAATTTCCATTCCTCTTTATCCTGCCACTTATACCCTTAGCAGCCTTAGGTGACCCCTCCAGTCCATGTTTTGAATATATTCACTTATGTACAGTTTGTTTCTTTTTCAAATTGGCCTGCTCAATGCCAGTCACTACACTTGTATGCAAGTGACAACATAGAATGCATCTACTCTCAGCAGGCTATGCTGTCCTGAGAGGACAATGTTCAGTGAAAAAAGGAAAAAATATGCACAGAGGAGAAATACTGAAATCTGGAAAAGCAGGAAATGTTCTAAATGAGGTGTCACATGAGCTAATTTGAAAAGCTACGTAAAATTAGACTGAAACTGAAATTTCTGACAAAGAGAAAAGCATAAATGAAGTCACCAGATTGTAAAGCAGCAAGGACACTTTGAAAAGTAAGTAAGATCGTGGCAGGAAGTGACGCATGGACCAGAAAAAAGAGAAAGTAAGCAGCATGCAGATCACGAAGTTTAAACTTCGCTCTGGAAAAAGGGTGTTTTTCGGAAGACAAGCTATACACAAAGACAGAGAACACAGAGAAAGCATCGCGTTTAAACCAAAAGCCAAGAATCTAGGATGAGTCACAATAAGTTTGAAGTGCCTACAACCACATCAAAGAAGAGATACTTAATAGGAGGTACAGAAAATGAATTCAGAATCTGTCAAAAAAATTCTAATGTATCAAAGAAGAGTTGAGATTCATTGACAAAATGTGTGGTTGAATCCACTGCTCGAGATTGATTAAAAAAAATGGGAGGCATAGAAGGTTGAGAGTAGAACCTGTGAGAAAAGCCAACACTTAAAAAAAAGAAAAAGAAGAAAGAAAGAAGTCAACACTTGAGAGTCAAGTGAAAGCAAAGGAAAAAAAAAAGACAAAGGGAAATGAAATTACAAAAGGAAGAGCAACAGGGTGCTTCAAAATGAGTTTCAGCTCCAATGATAGCCATTCATGATTTTGCACCCTTCTGTATGACTATTTACTATTTTCCCAAAGTATGCATGTCATATTTGTTAACATCCACTACTTTACTGAAGTATCTATTTCTTGTGATTTGGGATTGTGAGTTGTTTTTATCTCTCTGCTTTTATTTGTGGAGCTTCTACACCTGTCTGTATTGAAGGCAGGGACCAGCCAGTTGAATGATTGTCAATCATGGTTGCATTCAGTAGTAACTAACAGACCTTAGGCTTTGGAATGGAATCCCTTTCTAATATCTGTGTCTGAAAGAAAATTTAGATCATTGTGCCTTTTTCTGACTAGCATCTAGTTTTCACTCCAAATTGCGATAAATTAAGATAGATATTGCAATATCTATCCCAGTTAAACGAAGATTCTAAGTATTTTAAAAACTATATTTTCATGAAAATTGTTATAATTATCATGTAGAATATCAAAGTAGAGTCCATTTATATTTTTTACCTTTACCAAAATAAAAGAGTACTAATTTTATTATCCTTTTATTTTAAATACCAGGATATGAAATATATTCATTTTTTTCCAGAAAAGAAGGACTAGGAAAGAAGACTTAAGCTTCAATATATTACAATACAGAGATAGCTAAGGAGGATAAATCTGCTAAGCTGTATGAAATATAAAAGGAAAATCTGTTTGGTTACTTTACTTTCGTTTTCATTTTTTTCTATCAATACAGTAGGTAATGTTTCTGACCTATACATGTGGATCTATACAACCCTCTATTTTAAGAAATATGGCATACTGATTTATACATGTCTTTAATACTTCAATTTGCCTATTTTTCCTAACATATAAACCACATCAACTGAAAACAATACAGCTAGTCATCTCTTTAAAGAGTTTCTCATTACATTTGTTAAAAGCTATAATTAAAGGGCAAGAACAATAATGTGGCACGCGGTGACTGGGCACCAATAACTTACAACTTTAAAATAACTTGATAGTACTGGGGTCAAGAATACTCCTCAAATATCAATCAATATGCTTTAAGTACTGAAATGCAAGTTGGAAACTAATCAAGTAGACTACATAACCTCCAGCAAATGCTGCCAGGGAACTCCATCAGTAACCATGACTAAACTAGCTTGTACATGTGAGTAGGCATATTATATTATATATCAGTACAAGAAAAGAAACCAAACTGTGTAAGACATTTATAATACAGGACAGATACGCTAACTGATTTTCAATTCACGTATCTTCTCTATGTAAATATAATCTCTTCCAGACAATTCTTACATAGTTTAATGATGGGTAATACAAAAAAATACTAAATAATGTGTAAATCATTAGTGAGGGATTACCTTCTATATTATAGAAAGATGTATTTTTCCTTCATTATGCTTCTTTAAAATAGCTAATATCCTAATTGAGTGCATTAATTACTCATAAATTTCATAAAATTGTTTTCTATAACATTATCTAACCTTACCATCTAAACTTGTCTGAGGAATTATCAAAATACTGCATTCTAAAATCTATTTAAATGAATTCACACACATTGAAGACATCTTCTCTACAGTGTAGGCTGTACTTTTGCAAGATTCAAAAGAGAATTTTCATAAAGAGACTCCTGTATGCAGTTGTAATTCATAACAAAGTACTATTATTTGAAAAATGTTTAAAAGTTTAAATTCAGCTTTGCCATCCAAAGTAGCATGCACAGAGACTCCATAAAAGATAACACTTCATTCTCAACAAAAGCATTCCTATTTACCAATGATTTTCAAGATTCTACATCTACAACTTGCTTGCATTACTTATTTAAGAGGTACTTTAAAGGGATTAATTGCTTGATTTTGCAAAGTTACAAATGAATAATTTGAGGCACGGAAAGCAAATTCTATAAAGTGGAAGACAACATAATTTGTCATCCAGGTTGAAACTTACAATCTATAGGAAGAAACACTATTCATAATTGTAGCAGAAAGTTTTTTATAAAAAAATCACCTTCTAAACAACATCAGTTTTTTTTTTTCTTTAAGTAAAACATTCATATGTATCGAAGTAGTTGTAAAGTAGCAACTGATAAATACCTGGAGCCAATTCTTCAGTATATTTGTAAATTAACCTATATCAAAACCTAATATGAGTGTGAAAATAAGTATACAGAAAACCCAAGGCATTTGGTACACAAACTTAAAACATTCTTATGTACATATAATTTATGATATCATTCAACAGTAAACTGACATGAAAGAGAAACTTGATAAGTATATGATCCCTTACTCATATAAAAAACTGAGTAACTTACTGGAGCCAGTGACACTAAAATCACTGGCCTTTGTTTCTTTGCTGGTGAAAGTTGAGGAAACTACCCTCTATTGTTCTAATTTTTGAACCAGGGTTGTCTTTTAGCTATTTCATACTTTTCACTTGCCCACATTGCTTTTGGTGCAAAAAGCATTTGAGCTATTTAATGACAAATAATGAAAAACATAAACAATAATCTCTGATCAGGCCCTGGGATTACTTCACTTTTTAACTCCTTGTGAAATTCTTATGCTTGTGATCTCAATGCTGGCCACACTGCCCTGCCCCACCATGACAGGAAACATGGGTCCTTCTACCACGACCTATTTCCCCAAGCATTCCAGGAGCTTCAGACCACAGGAAAAGATGATTTGGGATTTTTCTATAGTTTTAAAAAGTAAACATGATCATGGTGTTTGGGAGGTTTAATAATTTTAAGTTTAAAGACGCCTCCACTTTCTGATGTCTATACCATTAGAAGGGCAGGCTTTATAAATTCCACTTTACAAATAAAGAAACTGAAGTTGGAGTTAAATTCATAATGCTCATACCTATGAAGAATAGTTTCCCTCTCCTTTCTGCCATGGAAGTTTTAAAATGATAGGAATTAAGCCAATAGAAGTTTGTACTCAAAGCACCTACTCCTTTATTTTACCCAAACATCCTAATTCTTGACTCAATTTGAATACCTGAAATTCTAACACTTAGTCTCAGCACTGAACTAAATATCATAGGATACTTTGTTAGAAGTAGCCTACCTAATAAATAAAAGTCCAATAGTGTTGAGAAGAGGTGACTTCACAGTGGAGAAGAACAGGAGAACACAGTAAGGTGTTAGGGAGTCAGAGGGCATGTAAATCAGGAAAAGTACCAGGCATATACAGGATAAGAACCCGAGACCCCAGACAGGATCCTCAGAAAGAATGGAAGATGTTATACTCTTATGAAGGTCTTTTCCAGCTCCTTTAAAGCTTTGTACTCTGCATTCTAGGATCAAGTATTATGAGCAGAGTCAGAAAAGTAGAATAGTTTTGGAAATTTCCCTTATATTAAATACTAACAGAGTAGACCTCTCATCAAGAGGTTAAGGTAAAATTTCCAAAGCCTTCAGTCAAACGTCTGTTGCACAGAAGGTAAACGATAAATATGAGTCTATTGCTTCTGTAGACGAGGGAAGCGAAAAACCACAAAACTCATAACTTGATGCACTTTTTTAAAAGACTTAAGAACCCGAAGATCTGGAATCAATGTATGTTCATTTGGCATTCTATTACTCTAGGTACCATGTGCCTAAGTAAACTTACTTCAACTCTTGGGAGCAACCCTAAAATAGTCAACTCATATCACTAAGGCTAGATGGAAAATGATGTTTAAGAACCAGAAAATAGCCTATAACGAAAAACAAAATACAACACAGTGGATTTTATAATCAATTGAATAGCAACGTCACCATGTGCTTTTTATAGATGTGAGAGAATAATAATACGATTTCAGGAATTCATACGTGATCTTTATGGGACATTTACATAAATTATTCTTTCTATTTAACTGAGCAAATAACATTCCCAAGGTGTTGTGGTTCTACAATTCAAATCAGCAGTAGCACATATAGTTCCCACTAGTTTCCATAGTACACTTCCAATTTAGTAATTTAATTACTTAAGTGATAGTATACTTATTACTTCTGCTTAAAGGCAATGCATATATATTAAAATTGTCAATACAGATTGATGAAAATGCAAACTACTGCTTTTATCTCAATCTTCATGCTTTTTCATAAATTCTTATCTATTTTTTATGCTTCCATTTTTTTTTTTACATTTCTCCATGAACACTTGGGAACTCAGTACTGGGTATGCACATCTGTTAAGATAGGTTTTTATTGAAAGTGGAAAACAGTAACAGAGTTCATATCAACTTTCCCTGGGGTTAATGTCACCCATTTAGGGTAAGAGGAAGCCTAGATTCCAAGTGATGTGTTTTCTCACCAGTTTTTTTGTGCACAATACGGCATCTTGGAACAGGTGGATCCCTACTGGTGTTTCGGCCTCTTTCTCTCTTTATAGTTTGTCTTTTTCTATTCCATTTTGTTCATGGCCCCCTGACCAATATGGCAGTGTATGTCTAGATACAAGATACCAAAATCTCTGCCAATAAAAACTGGATGCCTACATACATTGGGGACTATACCACTCCCTCCCCTAGTACCCCATTTTACTTTCCATGCTTTTCCAGGTGCTAACTGAAGTCTCTCAAAATAAGCCTCATGAATATACTTCAGGCTACAATATATGGTTGCTTGGATGAAGGAAAAGGAGGAAAGCTGAAGCCACAGGAATTTTTCTCCTTCTACTTTGTCTCCCCTCTGTGAAGGAAGTAGCCTTGATAGGTGATTGAGGAATGAATGCTAGGTTTCCCGACAAGAAGAGAGAGAAGCCCAAAGTTAATACTCTTCATGAATCAATTCACACTATGGGCTTCAGAATGTTGATGCAAATAGCAACCTTATTCAATTCCAGTTTCATTTTCTTTCCATGTTTACACAGGAAGTGGAAAAGCTAGCATGAGAACCCCAAAATGCATGGCACACAGTGAATGAATGGTCTTTCTAGCCACTTCAATGTTTTGTTTGTTTGTTTGTTTGATCCTCCCACTGGAGACAATCTCATTTCCCTCCATCCATGGAACATTCTATTAATGAGTGTGCATGTAGCTCTAGGGATTAGCAGCTGATATTCTGGATAAGACTCATATTTTGTCCAACTGCTTCTCTGAAATTGAGAAAAGACCATAAATTCATCTAAGGGAAAGATAATATGAAATAGCAGTCACTTCTTGGTAGAAAGAAAGTGTAGTATCTGGACTTAGACTAAAACACTTAGATTTGATTTCTGATTGGACCACACTGCTTTGTGAGTCAGCCTTACATACGACTGGAATTCTGAGTCTAAGGTGAGAACTTGAGAATTTAAACACCTGATCTAGCTTCTGCACAGGCTATTGTGAGAATCCAAATATTGATATACATATTAACTGAGCACAGTTCACCGATCTGGTATTAAATATTTGGAGTAATGGCTGGCAGTAGATAAGTACTCAAAAAAGTTAGCTATTTCTTATTAACTAGTATAGTATAGCTCTCAATTCCCACCCTCAAACCATCCCTTTAATTCTCTATCTTTATTTTGTTTTTCTCCCCTTGCCCTCTGTACCTCCTTTTTCTATTAAACTTTTCCAGAAAAGAAAAAGAAATAAAGATTTTACGTCTAGTAAGAACTTGTGATTTAGGTCCTGAATAACACAATTTTCAGTCCATGTACTATACCAGAATCATAATGTCTAGTGACAATTACTTGATGGAGTAGTAATTGAAAAAGTAAGGTCTCAAAAAACCACCAGAAAACACATGCATACGGGACCCTAAAATTAACAGAAAACCTCTAATTTGCATATAATTAAATCAATCATTAAGGACAATTTGTAGGATTCAACTACTTCTAGTTATACCATACTAGGATTTAAAATGAGTGCCCTTTGTACAAAAATTAGTGATTTTTATTACAAAGTACTTTTTAGTTCATACAGAGCTTTTCTAAAATCTTGAGGTGAAAGTAGTTTGATTTTTTTCTATTTACACATATTTAATGACATCAAAACCAAATTCAAGTAGCAAGTTACAAAGGCGGTCAATGAAATTATACAAATATATATTTGATATTCTGTACTGTACTTTAGCACATTCATCCATCAATTTTTTCATCCTACTACTTCCTAATGTTATGCTCTGTCTAAAGCATTCACAGTAGGTAGCTCAGGTAATAGTTCTACAATGATCACAGAAGCAAGTTTTCTCAAATTTCAGCACTCTGTTCCCAGAACTTTAGCTTTGTGGGGTTGTGATTTTATTTTACTTTATGAAAGTAATGTCTTAGGTGAATTTGTAGAACAAGCATTACCACAAAAAAGTTTTTCCTGTTTAAATTTTTTTTTTTTTTTTTTTTTTTTTTTTTGGTACCAAGAATGGAACTCAAGACCTTGCGCTTGCAAGGCAGGCACTTATGCTGAGCTGTGCTGAGCTGTGCTGAGCTGTATCCCCGGCCACTCTGATTTAACAAATATTTTAAAGTCCTATAAAAAGCACGTTGCTTCCCACTCTATTGTAATGCAAAGTTCAGGAAAGGATTCCCTCTATGACTATACACCATTAATTCTCCACATCTGTGTACTGTCTGAATAGCCCCCATGACCCCCAGTTCTAAGACATAAAGTGTCTCTTAGAAAAAAGTCCAGCACTGTTCCACTGATTGCAGACAGCATGACATGCTTACATGGCAGCAAGCTGGGATTCCAAAACACTTACCAACCCACTGCTGCACAAGAGGCCAAGACATTAGCAAAGGAGGCTGATTGATAAAGTTAACGCAGAGCTCCAGGATTACAGAAAGCTGTTGTGTAACAGCATCACACACTGCGATATTGTGGAAATCAGTGCAATAAAGGAATAATATTTGCAAGCCAGTGGAAGGCAGTCACAGGAAAAGCAGTGAAAAAGATGTTAGACATGAGCAGATGGACAGTGCGCCTAGTTTGTATTTGTCCACATAAACCCATACAATCTTGTAATTGTTACCCTTAGGCAGTTAGCAGGTTTGGAATTTCGTCCTAAAATTCATCCACTCCCACATAAAATCTACCACTCTCCCTCACGCTTGAAACAGGCAATAAAGAGGTGTGATGGACACTCGTTGCACGGAGCCCTTCCTTTCCTATCAAGACACTGTCAAGCAGCAGCCCATATTTTTCGCCAGCTGCCAGAGGCCTCCATCCACCTGCTGACTGCAGTGAACACCAAAAGGAGCAGCAGCAAACCTGGAAATCCTGACCAAGAGAATAGATGTCCAGGACAGGTGGCAGGAGCTGCAGCCAGTGAGGACAGACGACTCACACCAGACAGACAGACAGCAGCACCATCAGACAACAGTCATGACTTCCAGTCTCAGAAGAGGGGAAGCCTGCAGCACCAGAAACATCATTCTTCCACTAGGGACAGCCAGCAGATTAACGGGATTCTGCCTCCCTCAAACCAGCGGGCTTAATGTCATTTGTTTTTTGGATGAGAAGGAGCAAGGAATTCAGAAACCTGCTGCTCCTGATTTAACCAGGCCAGCTCTGGTCTTCCAGTTAGCAGCTTGCTTGCTTTCCTGCTTTCTTTCTTTCCTTCTTTCTTTTTTCCTGAGTCTAAAATAAAAGGGTAGGAATGACTGGATTTCTACTATTCTGCTTGGGCCTGCGGCCCACAGCTCTCCCTCAGCATCCCCCTCCCCACTCTAGGAGACAACTGCACTGCTCGGGGAGCATCTGTCTGCATCACAGCTCTCTCTGCCCCTCTCCTGCGAGGCTCTGCTGTCCTGAGGGGAAACGGAAGAAAGCTTCCTTCCAAGCTTCCTTCCATGGCAGCATCTTCTCTTCAAGAGGTTGTCCTGGGGGGTGGGAGAGAGGCCATGCTGGGTGTGCACTGAGCCTGGTGTCGCCCCTGCTCCCTCCCTGTCCTTCTGTGCAATCAGCTAACTCCAGATGCAACAGGTTCCCTTTGGTTCTCAGTGCCAATCGCTTGCCCCCACACACACCTGCTGGCTAAGCAGAGGACACGAAGGCACAGGTCCTAGTCAAGGGCCCCAGAGCCCCTTGCCCCGGAGTGGAAAACTTTCCTGATACATGAAGGCTTCCCAAGGGTCCCCCTTCAGCTCCTGCCCATGTGAGACCTAAGGAGCCAGGAAAGCTGTCTCCACAGCAGGACCTTGTAAGCAGGCAGCTGCTATGTCACATACTCCTGCACCACTAGCAACCTCCTCCGGAAAAATGGGGCACCAGACAGAGATGCCCTGAAGGGCTGAGGGGCTCCGAAGAGGGGAAGACGTGTGCACACATTCCATGATTTCTTGGGCTGCTTCCTCCGGGAATGAGAAGGCCCCAGAGGTCTCTCGGAAACCAGTAAAGAGGAACCTCTATTTAATTCAGGCCAGAATTCCCGTCAGCATTTCTCATTAGTTTAAAAAAAAACAAAAACAAAAAAAAACTTTGTATTGCCCACGGCCCTATATATGCATGGATAAGAAAATCTGTCTCCACACAAGTATTCGGTGTAGATTTTGAATAGAAGGTGAAAGAGGAGCCGGGGAGGCGGGTTACCAAAGATGGCAACTGCCCAAAAGACACCCAACCTTGATCTGTGAGATGAATGAGTACCAAAATGAACACTAAAAATAAGCGTCTTTATTATATAAATAGAGGCACCCTTCACTGGGGTAACTCCGACCCGCCGAACAACTCCGAAAGAGGAGAAGCGCTGTCCTCAGCACCCCGGCACCTCTCCGCCCCACACCCCTTGCGCACCCGCCCCGGCCCGGCCCCTCGCCCGCTCCCGGGCCGGATCGGCTCCTGCTGCTGCCGCGTGGCCCACCGCCCCGGCCCCGAGCGCCCAGCACGCTCGGCGCCGGGTCTCCGGCCACCCAGCCTCCCCGCCCGCTTCCCGGGTCCCTGGCCCCGGGGCTCGCTCTCCTCCCTCGGGGCCCCGTCCCGCCCCGCTCCGGCCGGACTCCGCTCGGCGGCCCCGAGCAACCCCAGCCCTGCGGCGGGGACCCGTGCGGGCGGGCGGCGGGCGCGCAGGGCGGTGGGTGCGCGCCCCGGCGGCTTACTTGAGCATGGCTTCTTCCTTCTCCTCCTCCTCCTTCTGCCGGTCCATCACTGCCATGATGATGTTCCTCTCCTCCTCGGTCAGGTGGCTCAGGTCCGGCAGCTCGTGCATCGGGGGCGGCACCGTGGGCGGGCGAGGCCCGCGGGGCCCCACGGCCGAGGACATGTTCGCGGCCCGCCGGCCTCGCCTTCCCCGCAGGTCCGCGCGCGGCTGCGCCCTGCTGCCCTCACAGCGGAGCCCGCGCGGCGGCGGCGGCGGCGGCGGCGGGAGGAGGAGCAGCGGAGCCGGGGACGGCGGCGGCCCGGGCGCTCATGGTGGTGCGCAGCCCCCGGCCCGGACCCGCCTTTGTCTGGGTGGCCCCGGCGAGGCTCGGCCCGGCCGCCCGGCGCGGCGCAGCGCAGCGCAGCCTCGGTCCGCGGGGCGGGGGCGGGGGCGGGGGCGCGGGGAGGGCAGCGGGACGGGCCGGGGCCGCGGGGCGCGCGGGCGCGGGGCTTGGCGGGCGGGCGTCCCCGCGGGGCGGGCCGGAGCCCAGGCTGCTCCCGGCGAGGCTGCCTCCGGCGCGGGGCCGCGGGCGAGCGCGGGAGCCTGGGTGTCGGCGAGGCGGAGTCTCCGAGGGAGGTTCGCGCGCTCCCCGGCAGCCCGCGCCGCTCCGCCCACGGACGCCCACACGCCCCCTGCCCGTCCCGGCCACGCGCGCCTGCCGCGGCCCCCACGCCGCGGCACGCACACCCCTGCGCCTATCCCCAGGTACCCCTCACCTGTGACTCATCCTCCCCCTCCCGGCCCCTGGCTATGTCATCCTTCCAGCCCTATTTTTCCATGAGTTGCATTAATCATCATCATCCTCGCTGGCGTCTTCATCCCAGCGTTGATATTATTTGAACACTCAGTGTTCTGAACAGCAGGGTGGAACACCCTCTGGATGCATGTTGTTTTTTGTTTTTTGGTTTTGTTTTTTTTTTTCTTTCTGCCACCATGTCGTTCTCATTTAATAGTTCACCGCCCCAATACTGTGATTTTCTGGATAATGTAGGCACACGCACCACACCCCTCCAACAGCCCGGATGGGAGGGCGCACTGAGTTCTTCAATGCGGTGTCGGTCTTGACCCGTTCTCCCTAGGACTGTTCTGCGGTGTACCCTAATTTCCCCCTCAAGACGCCCCTTGCAACACAGTAGCGCTTTAATTTGTCATTTGGGGCTCTGGGTAGTCAGTCTCATCACGCCAGAGAACCGGGCTTCTCTGTTGTTTAGAAATGGATTATCCACCCTAATTCCTCTAATGACAGGCACCCCTCAAGGCGTATTCTCTTCTTAGCCTCCGTAGGTACTTCTCGAAAGCACTGGTCCCAGATAAGAACGTGCACCTACCCTGTGTATTTAAGAAGGTTCTGCTCAATGCCTGGCCCGTTGATAGGCATTAAAGATGAGCTTCACTTGCTGATAAAGGCAAAAATTAATAGATGACCCTTTCAGAATCGGTCGGTAATACTATCAGCTCTGGAACCAGGAGACTGGGTTTTGTTAATATAATCATGAAAGAATCAATATAGAAGGGTTCAAATTGAACAATTTTCTGGTGAGGGTCTGGCGATGACAGAATTCTATCCTGGGGGATTCTTTCTGCAGTTACAGAGGAGACTTAATACTATTTCTTTCCTCCAAGCCTAATTTTGTTAATGGGAAAGATGACAGTGATAATCTATGAATTCTAAGGTCTCTTGAGTTCAAGGAATTTGAGATTTTAGTTGATTTTTCATTCAATACAGGAATTGTTTTTATGTGGACATATCTATTTGAATACCTTCAGTAACAGAAGGCTTACTACCTCTTTAGACTATTCCTATGTCCCATTCTTTCTTTTAATTGAAAATGTGTCAATGATTTGAAGCAGTCGTGGGGTCCTCTTCGATGTGTTCTGAAGTAAACCTTCTCAGCCTATCTACACAGAAACTGGGTAGCATCATTTCAAAGACTGGTCATTGTTATCTGACTTGGGACACACTGAACTTTTTTCTCTAGCCTTACCAATAGTTATGGAGAATATGTATAACTAAGAACAATGTTTGATGCTTCGTAAGTGTTTGATAATGTTTCATAACTGTTATCTTTATACAGTTTAGTATTGATCTAACTTTTGACACCCATGTCACTTATAAGAGTATCAGTGAGATAAATATATAGTCCACTAAAATTTTCAGTTATTTTTTATAGGTGCTATTCTCTAGCCAGAGTTCTTTCTGTAGTAAACAATAGGTGAAAACACTGATCATTACATTTTCCTCACTTTGTTAAAAATTGTACTTGCTTCCTTTAGTACAATATGTATGAATATATATATATATATATATATATATATATATATATATATATATATATTTAAAAAGAACTGAATTGGGATCCTGGCTATGATCTTGGCCAAATCATTTAAACTTTCTGTGCCTCTGTTTTATCACCTATAAAATGGAGACTAACCTATTTGTCTCAAATAAAGGAGAAGTATTAAATGAAAAGATATATTTGATGCTTTGAGCGCTAAAAGACTTTACAGGTTTTTTTTTCTTATTTCCAGCCAAGAGATGTGTTAGGTCATCTCTCAATTATTAATGCACAGAAGGCAATAGAAATGTAGAGGATGTATTTATTTTGGCAGATTCTTGTCTCTCTGTTAGTCACGCTGGAACTGCAGACATGAAACAGACAAAGGCCTGGGCCTCAAGAAGCTTATAATCAAGTTGGTTCTCATGAAATTCTTCTAAAATACTAATAAAGGAATTTCAAAGCCTCCATGGACATTAGAAGTAGCTGAGTAAAGCTCTTGAAGACAAGAACCTAATGAACTATTCAGTGATGCTTTAATTTTCTTTGGCTGCCATCATCAAAATACCACAGGCTGGGTGAGTTATTTAATGGAAATTAGTATTTTGAGAGTCCTGGAGGCTAGAAATTCAAGATCAAGGTCAGGACTTCAACATATGAATTCTGAGGGAAATAAAACTCAGTATATAACAATTGGTTTTCCTTTATTAGAAGTACTTTGGGAAATGGTATTTACATGTATTATCTGGATGACAATAAAAAGAAATCTGTTTCTCAATCATCTTTATGTTTCTAGCTGCTTCCCTGGGCTATGTACATCAATGTGAAATCAGTGGGTGAATAAATGAGTAATCAAATAGACTGATAAATTAGTGGGTGTCTTTGTGTAGTAGATGTTTGGTGTTTTTCCTTCTTCCGAGAGTTGTATCCATTATGCAGGAGTTCAAAACAGATTTTTAAAACCCAAGAGAAGATTCTTACTAATCTGTATCATTAAAATCAGAACTTACTTGTACTTAGATAAACAAGCAAACACCTAAGGTAGTTTTATCAAAAATGTAGCCCACTTAGTTTCTGGAGTTACTGTAGGAAAAAAAAAAATATTCAGTGGACTTGGAAAGTGTGCATGGTACCACTTTCCTGGAAATTTACAAGGTACATTGACAAGTAAAAAAAAAAAATCTAAAAAGCAGCCACTTACTGCAGTAAGGACTTCTGTTTTATATGGCCTAATCCACCATTTCCCAAATGTATGGGGCCATAGAACTATGTTCTGTTTATCAAGGAAAACATGTTTCAGAAAAATTTTAGGAAAAACTCAGCTTAGAGCCCTGCTTTCCACGGGTGTTAACTTGAGGACCATGACACTTCAAATGTGATTCTCCTTGTTCAACCAATGGTGAATAGAAAAATATCTAGTATGTATTAAATGCCTGTGAAGCCAACATTACCATTATGTTTAGGATACTAGTCAGAAACTATGACACAGACAGATAAGTTTTTAGCTCTTCTTTCCTACTGACACTCTCAAGGTGTCATCTCTCAAAATAATTCTAAAAGTGTACACCAGTGTTACTTATTAACTTAATTGCTGAGATTATAACTATAGTGAAAAAGACCATTGAGAAGATGTCAGGTTTTAATCTTACTATTTGATAGTTGAATATTATTATCCCTAAGTCCTAGTCACCCAAAGACTTAGATTGTGATATTATTTAGAAAAAGTTCTTTAAATAGGAAATTGGTTTAAATTGGTTATGTCGGATTAAGATCGGTATTAAACACAAGATTAGTGTCCTTATAAAAAGAGAGGACACAGAGACACATAGAGAAAAGGCCATCTGTGAAGACACATACAGAGTCATGTGGGACAGAAAGACATGTGGAAAAGATGGCAGAGAGTGCAGGATGCTACCCGATGATGCTACAGGATGCAGAAAGCAGTCAGAAACAGGAATGGTTCATTCTTCAGGACTTCAGAGACAACATCACCCTGCTAACACTTGATTTTTGCACTTCTATCTTCCACAGTTGTGACTCAATTGCTGTTTTTTGCATGTTGTACTGTCCATGTCACTTTGTTAAAATACTCCTAGAACATTAAGACAATGGCTATGTCCATTTGGGTGAATGTATACTCACCTCATTGAATCTTATTTGCTTATCTATAAAATAGAAATAATAGTACCTACCTTCCAGAGTTTTGATGAAGGTGAAATAAAACGAATATGCACACAGTTTCTGTCACACACAAGGAACTCCATCATTCATGCATTTACTGAACACCTGATTTGTGTTAGGTGTTGAGGCTACAATAGGGAAAAAAACACATCAACTAATGGCCATGGACAGAAATGACAAACTATGGCCAGCAAAACAAGTGAAGTCAAATGTCTGCTTTGTTTTTGTTTTTATTTCTGTAAATAAATTCTGTGAAAACACAGCCACACCCATCCTTTCACGTATTATCTACAGCTGCCTTCACAGGGCAGTGGTAGGGTGGAGTACGTGCAACAGACCCTATGGTACACGCAGTTTAAAATGTTTTCAACCTTTGTCTTTGTAGGAAAAAGCTAATCTGTCCCTGTTCTAGTTGCTCACAACACTGTTGTAGACAGGCATAAACACAAGGGCAGTTTATATACAATAATTACTCTAGAACATATCTGGGCAGCTGTAACAGAGAGGAACTATGGGCAGTGGCCGTGGAAGTTCTGTGGAGGGACACAAGGTGCTCCAAGCAGAGCAAAGTGCTAGGTACAGGCCCTGAGTCAGGAGAGGGAGAAGACCAGCAGGAACAGAAAGGAGGCAGGATGGGTGTGAGGAGAGGCAGACCAGCCACAGAGGGGGAACCTAGCCAGCACAGGGAATGCTGGCGTGTTGCAGGGCCGTCGGGATCCTAGGAGCTGCAGCAGGCAGTTCAGGGATAGGCTTAGCAGTTTTTGGAAGATTGCCCTAGCTGTGGGTGGCAGGAGAGGGGGAGCAATGAGAAAGAGTAGACACAGGAAGTCTGCTAAGGAGAAATTAGAGTGGCTTGGAATAGTGTGGACAAGTGTGGGTCGAGAAAAGTAACCGCATTCAAGAGGCGTCTTCCAAGTAAAACCCAGACCCTTCCTGGTAGGTGTGAGATATAGGGTGTGAAACACGGGAAGAGGAGGGCAATTGTGAATCCTCTTCTGTCTAAGCAATAAGTCTATGAGTGGTGGCTCCATATCCTGAAGTGTGCATTTTTTTGCATGATTTGAAAGAGGAGCAAATGTTATGTCATTGTTATCATCATCATCATCATTATCACCTATTATCTCAAAAAGTGAAATATATTTGAATTCAATTTTTGAATAGATCCCTCTAACCAAAATGTTCTTTCCTAAACTTTAAAAAAGCAATTTTTAGCCAGATGTGGTGGCACATGCCTGTGATTTCAGCATTCAGGAGGCTGAGGCAGTAGGATTTCCAAGTTTGAAGCCAGCTTGAACTGCATAGTGAAACCTTGTCTCAAAAAGACAAAAGAAAAAAAGGAATTTTTGGAAGATGGCTTCTATAAAGCATTAATCTCAGAGCTAACTTTATTGCTCTTAATGATTAGAAAAGTGAAGATTCCATTAATGTATAGCCAACAGAAGTAAGCATACCACAAGGTATTAGTTAATTCCTTCTCCAAGAAATAAGTAAGTAGCATGTCTGTGATTTCTAGATTCTGTACACACATATTATACCCATATTATAATTATTTGTTTTTAATTTCTGGAGAGTTTTGAAATTACTTTGAAGTGCGCGCAGTGATTATTGAGATGCAACCTGGGCTAACTGGTGAGCTCTAGTCCTAGGGTCTCTGTTTTAAGTTACTCTAGACACCAAGTTTTTCGCTACCTTGTCCATGAATGCATGCATCATCTACAATCCAAGAATGCCTTTCGTATAAGGTGATCACAGGTTCTGGTTTGTCCAGGACCGTCTGAGTGGGTGCCTGTTGTATGGCATTATTATCCATAGTGTCTCCTTTCACCTAAACATGACAGGGTGTGGATGATAAATTATGTGGTCACTTTATACACAGTTATAGTAATTTGCAACAATACAGTCTTTCTAGCTTCACAGAATACTTGGCTCTCCAGGGATTTCACTGAAAGTATTTGGCTGAAACTTGATATCATATTTTGGCTCAAATTCAGCCACGTATCTATTTTAATCTGATTTTTGGTGAGGTTCCACTATTGTCGTTTATTTCGTGAGGAATTAAACGTGTGGGAATGTTTCTGTCCTTGAATGTGGAAGAAGGGCCATCGTCCTATTCTCTTGTAGTGGGTCAGGTCAGCCTTGGACACGCTTCTTCCAGACAACTGATATTCTCGCTATTCTTTCTTTGCATTGTTCCCCTCCAGGCCTTGTGTCCTGGTTCAGAATCAAGAGTTCATGGTTTCTCTTGCGTTTTTCTCAGGCTGATCATCTTCTATATTAGTCAAAACCAAAACGTCTAATTGGAACCGTTTTGGAATAATTTCCTCACATTCTGTTCTTTTCTAGTTTCCCTTATTGCACTGAGTAACTGCTTGCAAGTTCTTCAGTTTTGATTTTGTGTGATACGAAGTCTCTATCTTAGATGTTTGAACTTTCTCCTAGCCCTGTTCTCTCAAAGTGGCTGCTGCGGTTTTGCTGAGTAGACTATGGTGAAAAGTCTTCCTGCCGTCCTCTCGAGTCCAGCTGCATGATATCCTCCGCTACTTGTGGTTGACCTTAGTCTTAAACAGTAGGACGCATGAATTGAGTTTTTGATACTAACGTTAGTTTTAAAAGTGAAAAATAGGATGGTAAATCCTAAGTACATTAGTGTCTAAGTATCAAAAATTTTAAAAAGTTAGAAAGTCCCTTACTAGAATTACTGTTTGTACTATTTATTTAGTACTTTTTAATTAAAATATTTTATTTAAGCAGAAGCACTTCAATAATCAAACTTAACTAAACATCCTTTCTTTAGAGTAATTTAACATAAGGGCCCAAGAATTTCCTGGTAAGTCTTTTTGCATATGTTCTTTTCTACTTGCAAATTTGAGATGGGTCATCCACCCCCACACAAGCCAGCCCTGAAAAGATACTCACATCTACTCATGATACAAACTCTGTGGAAAGTGGTACATCTGTTGGAAGAACACAAGGTCTTATCTCCGTATGCTGGCCATATAGACTTGAGCCCTACAGATCTGGGTAAGTCGATCTTAAACTTGAGTTTCCTCATTTGTAAAATGGAGACAATTTTATCTCCTGTAGATATTTAAATAGTAATAACATTTACAGAGTCTCATATGTGTTCTTGGCCTGTGTTAAATGACCTGCATCTGTCCTGTATTTTCTAACAATGAGTATGTATTCTTGGGGCACTATGTAGCCTAACCGGGGTAGGTCACTGTCTTTCCTTACTTTCTCTGCTCCATAAGAGCAGGAAACAAAGCCAGTTTTCCTTGATCCTTTAAGTGCAGCTTTCAGATAATTACTGTTCCCCTTCTCTGCGAAATTGTTCCTGCTCTGCAGTTTACTCATTCCTTCGTTTGGGGGTTGTTCTACCACTCTTCTCATCACTTACTGTCGCTTACCAAAGACTTTACTCACAGTCCTCTTTCCTACCCTAAGATCTTCCCAAATAGAAATTGTCCTCAACATCTCCATAGATGATCCCTCCAGTACCTTGACCTCAGAATATCCTCATCTTCTCAGACTCCATCCAGCCTCCATTTCTATGGCTATCCTTTGGACTCTGAATACCAACACATTGTATCATCTCGAAAAATCATGAGATGCAAACGTTCCCTCCTTAACTACATATACCATGACCATCGGAGCCCTTTGACAAGTTGTACACCCACTGATACCTTATTTTGTCTTTATTGTCATTCTGATTTTAAGTTTGACTTCTTTCATATGTAGTTGATATTCCATGATTACTTCTAAGTAATGTAAGCGCAAGCTTTTTCTCCTTCCACATGGTTATCTCCTCTAATGCATCTGGAACTAGAGGCAAGCAGGTCATGCTGTTGTGTGCACTCTCAGTTTTACTACCTACTTCCTACTGCTCCTTTGGGCATCTTTATCATTCCTGTGCTGTGACCAACTGAACACCTTCCTCCAGGTCAGCAGGAGCTCAGCCCCTCGGCCTCCTGATTTGCTGTGCTTCATAATGGTTACAGGGAAGGTAAGGAGTTTCACCTGGTGCAGGACCTGAATTCCTTTTGCTGCCTCCACAGACAGGTGATTGAGGCATTATTCTGCCTGGGCTGCTATAGCAAAATATCAGAATGAGTGGCATATAAACTAAAGAAATTTATCTCACGTGTCTAGAGGCAAGGATGTCCACATTCAAGGGAATAACATACTTGGTATCTGGAGAGAGCCGTCTGCTAGTTTATTAAGGTATCTTACCTGCATCCTCACATAACAGAAGGGTCAAACAAGCTCTCTTTGCTTTTTTATTTGTTTGTTTATTTTCTTTGTTTTGTTTTTATGAAGACCCTTATTGAGTTCATGAGGATTCTGTCCTTATGTCATGTGCTAAAATTGCCACCTCTCATTATCATTACATGGGGGACTAAGTTTAAACATATAAATTGGAGGAGGGACACAAGTATTCAGACCATGGCAGTGAATATACTAGAGTTTATCAAAAGTATATAAATAACCAAAGCAAATGTAAAGCTATAAGGGATGTCGACGGCGGTGATATATGCCAGTAGTTTCAGCTCTCTGGGAGACTAAGCAGGAGGATCAAGCCCAGCCTAGTGATTTAGCGATTTGTTGACACCCTGTCTCAAGGAAGAGGGTGGAAGAAAGATGTACTGTAGTATGAGGCTTTGGGTTTAATGCCTGGTACTGCATAAAAGGAAGGAATTTAGATTTAATGCTGTATATGACTTCATTTTAATTTAAGGAAACAGTATTAAGTGCTTAAATTTGTCCCAGTTCATTTCTATGTAGGACTATCCATTTCTAAGTATAACCTCTTAGCCTTAGGTTTGCTTCTCACAGCTTCTTTTACTCTCCAAAAAATAGCAGTTTAGAGACTCACTCTGCTCTCATCCTACTTAATTTCATACTCCTATTGAATTTTCCATGACTAATCACTGTATTCCCATATCCCTCTCTGGATAGTATATGCCCCCAAGGATCCAACTACACAGCCCTTGAAATGCTTGGTAATTGAAATGAAAATATGTGATGTCTTATTATTCCTTATTTACAGATACTGGAAGGCCAGGGTGCTAGAGAAATTAGTAAATGTAAAATGTGTATGTATACAAAAATTGGCAAAACGGTGTTGGATCAAAAGGCTGGTGTTCTAGGTTCTGGCTTCAGCTATGATAATCTTGAACAAGTTGTTTAACATTCCAACGCCATGGTTTCCTACAGTGGAAACATAAGGATTCCACCATTATTCTTTAATTGTCCAGCTATCTCTAACATTATAAAGTAAACAACAGCAGTACATGTTCATGGCAGTCATCATTGAATGTATGGTTTAATAACTTAGTGCATGAAATAAGTGTCATTAGTGAAAAGATATATGCTGAAAAATCAGAAAAATACTTAGCCAGTGTACTCACCTCAGGACTGACAACTGATCAAGATCATTAAGCATTTAGGAAATTCTACTTAAGGCCACACTGAGTTAGCACTGTGCAATAAAAATGTTTGCACAAAAATCTACAAACAAAGTTTATAGCGGATTTACTTTTAATAGCAAAATTTGGTGAGGGGAAACTGAATGCCTTTCTGTAAGTGAAATCTTGGTAAATCTACATGTATATAATGGTACTAAGTAATAAAAAAGGAATGAACTACTGATACATGTAATAACTTGGATGGATCCTAGGGGAATTATTCTTAGTGAAAAAGTTGCATGCCATATGTTTCCATGGATATAAGGTTCGTTAAATGATTAAATTACAAAGATGGAGAACAGAATTGTGGTTGCCAATAGACAACCACAATTCTGGTTGAGGTAGTAAAAGGATGAGGTAATAAAATAGATATTGAATATAAAGGTGCACAAGAGATGGTTTCTCTGTGTTGATAAAACAGTTCTGCACCTTGACTTTGATGATGACTACCTGAATCCATATATGACTTATAACTGCATAGAATTGTACCACAAACCTGCCTTCATACACACATGAACTGATGTTTCTTTAAATGAGGTATATCTAGCTAACAGTGGTGTACCCATGTCAGTTTCCCAGTTTCCGTATTACATTGCAGTTATATAGGACATCACCATTGAGGGAAATTCAATGATGGTAAATAGGACTCCACTATTTTTGCAATCTTCTGAATCTACAAATATATTTTGAAATAAAAGCTAAAAAGCCAGTGGTATCCAGGTGTGGTAGCACACTCCTGTAATCCCAGTCTTGGGAGGCTGAGGCAAGAGGATCTCCTTGAATTCCAAGCCAGCCTGGACTACAAACTGAGTTGAAGACCAGCTGAACCTTATAGTGAAACTCTGCCTCAAAAACAAACAAACCAGTGGTAACATTTACCTTATTTTGCATTTACTTGAAATGATGGTCTCTCTCACCTCCAGCTCATGCTTACAAACATGCAGCTTTAAAGAGAGCCCCCAGCTATGAAATTCCTACCTCCTCACCACAATGCATAACAACATCTTGGCCTAGGAAACGACTCAGGGCTTGGTAGATGATCTCTAATAGCTCACTAATTTTATAGTGAAAGTGTTGAAAGCAGTACAACATTTTATTCTATATTGGAATAATTTTATCCATCTAATATTTCAGTTACACATTTTATTTTTTCTGTTATATTGCTATAACAAATGCAGTGAGTATAGTGTAAAAACAATCATATTCAAGGTAACTGTACTAGATTGAGAGACTCAAGAAAGTTCTCATTTTATTAAGTCTTTAGGGATTCTCATATCCATAAGAACTACATACCCCTCATTTCTTCAAGACTTCAGTTCCTCAGTGCAGCAACTTAACCACATAGATTTGAATAAACTTTTGAATAAACTTCCTGATTTTTCCAATGGAGTGGGGGCTCCCCATATGACATGGAAACCCCCATTTGGAACCAAAGTGCTTATTACCCCAATGCCAAGAGTCCAGCTGTCACAGATCACCTCTTTCCCCCAAGGCTAAGAAGTAGCTTCACCTTACATGCTTCCCAAGAGGAAGCCTTCATTCAATACTGGCCAATGTTGCAGGAATCAAAGATTGAGCCTTTGTATTTGCTACAAGGAGGGAGGTCATTCTAACATTAAAACTTCTCACACAACTAGTGAAGATCATGGCTACAACCATGTGACAGTCGAATGTGCTCGTCACCTCATCCATCCTTCCTCGCTCCTTCACAAGTGTTCTCAAAAGCACAATACAATAAACCTCCTGCATTGCTAGTCATAGAGTTTCAGAATCTATTTCCCTGGGAACTTTAGCTGCAACGATTGCTACCAGAAGTGGTCCAAGAAAGGTAGACTCAAGAATGGGATTATAGCATTGAATTACAGGCTGTCCAGCTGGTAATAAGGAGCCTGTCCCTACTGTAGGTAGACCATGTGTAGACCTTGCTGTTCAGCAACAACGCAGTTGTTAAAACGTTTACGGATGTTGAACTGGAATGGGTACCAATGAGCAAGGTTGTACTTTAGTACTGTCTCCCAGGCATTGAAAGATAGGGGAGCAGTATGAGTATAAGAATATGGGATCAGATGGCTGCCATTGTACTTGATTAATGCATTGAAAAAAATCAGGGAGTTGAATAGATTAGGCTAATTAGGTATGGGTTGAAATCTAGGTGCTGATACCACAGGACTTCACTGGCAACTGATGTGGCTTGAATTGATAGTAACTGAGGTGGGGCCTTTCAGAGGTGACAGGAGCCATGAGGGCTTGTCCCTTGTTAATATGATTAAGGAGGCTTTATGTAGCATTTGGCAATTAGCCCTTGCATCTTCTGCCATGTGAACATACAGTTTTCCTCCCCAACAGAGGATGTAGCATAAGGAGCCATCTTGGAAGCAGAGAGCAGTTAAACCTCTTGGCTCTTTGATCTTGAATTTCCCATTTTCCAGGAACATGAGGAAAAAAAATTCTGTTCTCTATAAATAGCTGACTAGCCTGGGCTCAGGATCTCCCACTTGGATGAAGATCTCTTTTGTTCCTGCTTTTTTTCTTATCATCTACTGTGCACAAGAAAATATCAGACGGGGTGACTTACAAACAGTACCACTTTATTTCTCACAGTTCTGGAGGCTGGAAAGTCCAAAATCAAATGCCGGCTTCTGGTCTCTGCTGAAGGCCTTCTTGCTGCATCCTGACATAGCAGATGCTAGGAGGACAAACAAGGATGAGCTCTGTATCCTCACACGGCAGAAGAGTGGAAGAGAGTTAACCCACCCCCACAGCTCTTTTGATACATGTCCTAATCTGCTCATCAATAAGCAGCCCTCACGATCGAATCACTTCCCAGATGACCTGCCTTCCAATACCGTCAGCTTGGTGGTTAACTTTCAATCTGAATTTATGAATGGGGTGCTGCATTTAAACTATACCAGTCTCTTTTCCTTCTGTAATGTTGACTGTGCCAAAGTCTAATATTGGTTAAAATTGAGTTCTCTAGAAGGATATTGAGAAAGAATCTTTCCCAATAGATGACACTGTTGGCTACAACCTCCTTCCAGTACCATTTTCCTTGGCTTTCATGACTGGTCAGTCATTCCCTTCTGCCTCTTTACCGGTTCATTCAGTGATTTGTCTCTCCTTTTTTCTCGTCTGGTGGGTCAAACATTTATTTGGTGAATGATTGTACTGTTTTGTAGATCACCTTCCCTCTCAGACTTCCAGCTCTTGTATTCAGACAAAAGACTTTCACACTTCCAAGCCCATTTCCTCTGCCAGGATTTATTTCCAGAGTGAGCAAATGGGAAGGACCCACCATCACCTCAAAAACATCATTCATCTTAAACTGCTTAGCAAAATTAATTTTAATAAGTCACTTATTTAAATGTTTTCTTAATGAAAATACTATTTACCCCACATACACGTACCTCTTTTACTCATTATTTACTTGTTCTTTTACTAAATAAACCATTATTGAGTAATTTTTCATTTTGTGCTAGAAATGGAAATATGGACTTAGTTTCTGTCATAATAAATATTATAATGTAGTTTGAAAGAATCAATAATTAATTAAAATTGTTAAAAATACTATGAATGAGATGAAATATATAGAAATCTAACACCATTTGTGTTTTAAGACTTCCTTTCAATTGAATAGAAATAGCAAGGCAAAAAATGGAGACAGAGAAGACATCTGGAAAATCTCACACGTGAGAATTCGGAGATATTTGAGGAATTGAAGTAACACCAGTCTATCTAGACCAGCACTGTCCAAAAGAACTTCCTGCCTTGATGGAAAGGTTCTATACATGCTTAAGTCACATGTGATAATTTGCTATTGCACAGAAAAGAGAGAAATGTACAAATGTATAGATAGAATGTACAAACTCTACGGGGTGTGGCTCTGTAAAGAATATTGAATATGAGGTGAGACTAGAAGAATATTAAGAGCTTGTAGAAAACTTGAAGAAATATTACCTTGTATTAAGAAAGGAGAATCTCAAAAGAGTTTTAAGTAGGACTGGAATGGTCAGTTTCCATTCTTATGAAGAGAATTCTATCAGTAATTACCAATAAATAGAAAAAGTGATTAGAAAAAGTGGTTGGACCCAGTAAGATTTTCCTTTGTTACCCATGGGGGCTTGGTACCAAGGCCTGCTTCAAATACCAAAACCTGCGTATGTTATATTTCTGCATATAAAATGGCACAGTACTTGCATATAGTCTACGGGAATCCTCTTCAAAACATTTCTGTATTTATTATAATATGTAACACAATACAAACACCATAAACTTTGTATACAACATTATTTAGGGAAAAGTCAAGAAACATATCTGTCCTGTTCAGTATAAATAAAATTATTTTTGAAAAATATTTTGATCTGTCATTGGTTGAATCCACAGGTACAAAATCCACAAAAGAAAAGCTTGTTGTATGTATATGAATTTATAAAATGTGCCATATGTTTATTGAAGCAGAAGTAGATTGAAGCAGAGAGCAGAAATACAGATTCATGTGTCTAGGAAGGAATGGAGTATACCCGATAACGTGTCAGTTTGCAGTCATTGTTGCCACTGTATGGCTGCACTGGCAATTTCTAAAGTGGGAGATGGAGATTCCCATGTTTCTCTGTGACTCACAATAACTAGGATTAAAACTCACCGGTCTTCAATTTTTTGATCACCATTGATTCCATGAATTTTTAAATTACCAAGGTTCAGCACCAATCTTTTGAGTTCCTCCAGTGGGTTGTGCAGATGAAGTTGACCAACTGCCTGGCCCTGTCTGACTGCCCTTAAGAAAAGGAGGCAGCTGCAGGGCTAGTTATGGTTTCCTCTGTCCAGCAGCCTTCTGTATTTGCTTCAACATTCCACGTGTGCTGCTTAGACTAGGGTCCCCTGAGTCTTTGATCTCTACTTAGTCTGTGATTTGACAACAGCAACAGCCTGGTATTTGCCTTCAGCCTCCAGGCACATCTTGTGCCCAGGTTACTTGGTCGCCACATTTTCATACACAACAGCTTCCATTTTTCAAATGTCTCCTCCTATGATCTATGTGTGCAGTTTTCTAAAACCCAAACTTTGGAGTTTCTCTTTTACTCTTTATCTCTCTCTCCCTTCTCTCCTTCTCTCTCTTACTTTCTTCTGTCCTTTTCTCATTCCTCTTCCTCATTGCCTCATATTTGAGTATTTTTATAATTGAAACTTTAGTTACAAGTAATGTCACTATTCCCCAACATAAAACTTAATTACTGAGACACATTAATCTACCATTGGTAGTTTTTAAAAGAAATATATCCCCAAGTTGAATCAGATTTAACGTATTAAAATCTGTTTTTTAGAATATTAACTCATATTAAATAAAATGCTTATACTGTTGTGTCCAGACTTCAAAAACCTAAATATCATTTTCCTGGTAATGTTCTTGGGCCCAGCAAATGAAAAATGAAGCAGAATTACTCAAACACCAATGTTTCCAAGAAAGGAACTAAATTACAGTTTTTCTTTCATGTATTTGTGGTAATGGAATAGACTTGTTTTTCCAATACAAAGAGATAAATCTTCCCTCTTGTGACCCACACATTTTCTAGGAACTCTAAGGGAACTCATATTTTAATTCCAAGAAGTAGGGATAGAGATGGTTTTTCAACCTTTTCTCCTTGATCATTCTCACATAGGACTTGATCAAAATAGAATCATAAGTTGAACACAAAACCTAAATAAATGTGACTAAGTTGATGTGATCCACTGAAAATGAAGACAATAGAGAATTTCAGTCCACTTATTCAAGAAGAGAAGCCAGAGTGAGTTAGAATGCCGCTGCTTATACTTTCCATGCTGCAGCAGTTACTACATAATCTTTGATTCAAGTTCTTTAAAGTGTATTGCAAGTCTATGAAGTCCCAGAGCAGACAATGCATGGCAGTAACCAGTAGGAATATGAAAAATTACATAAACACTTCCAGTTTCATTTTGACATGTAGAGAACTTAGAAGTTATCACTTCCACCCTTGCAATAAAACAAGGGGCAGAACAAACTTAAAGTTATGATTTTTCTTAGATCCTTCAGAGAACCAAGGTCACGGAGCAAACTACAACCCTGACATGTGGAGAGATGGGTGAAGATAGAAAAATCACAGCTGAGATCCACTTACTGGGAGCAGAAGAGCTACAGCTCATAACTGGTAGGAACACTTGAATGGTGATTTTGACAGATTGCTGGAGGCAGAGTGTGGGCTAGTATGAGAAGAGGAAGAAACTCTTGGAGGCTGTGGTCTTAGGAGGCCCCATACATTTCATGAATTTTGCCTGTGGGAATCTCATTAGGTTCTCATGGTGAGAAGCCAAGAAAAAGCGTCTTCTGGCTCTGGAAGGAGGAAAAGAAGAATAACCATTCTGAAATACACTAAGAGTGTTCTTCATTGCAGAAGGTTATTCTTTAGGGAGAACAATATCCTGGAGCCTTATGCTACCTAGGGAACAAGCTATTTATCCAACTCTAGAGCCCTTTAGCCTTGCAAGCTCTGAAACGTCTTTAGCCATGCAATCTCTTGTCAAAGGGGAGTGGAGAACATAAGAAACACTTGTGAGGATTACAACCCAAGGAAACAAATTCAATGAAAGACAGATTTAATCATGAGATCACAGAGCACTCTCCTTTCTCCATAATTTACCACCAAATCATGTTTTCAGTATGGTAAGAGAAGATTATAGAAGAAAGAAACAAAGCACATAAAATAGATTTTCTTTTTATTATATTTATTAGTGTATATTAATGAATTTTACTGTGATAGTTACACACAGATGGATGCAAATGTCACACTTTGATTATACTTACCCTCTCTTCTGCTCATCTGTCCTCTTCCCCTACCTTAAAAGACCTGCTTGTATTTCAAATCATCCTTTTTTGGTTTTGTTTTGTTTCTACATATAAGTGAGATTTGTCCTTTTTTTGTGTCTAACTTATTGTGCTTAACATAATGTCTTACATGTTCCATCTATTTTCCTATGGATAACATGATTGTATTCCTCTTCATGGCTGAAGGAGACTTTATCACATACTATTTAAGGAGGTGTTCCTAGGAAACTCCAAAGGCAAAGGAGCAGATTATAGGAATTTGTAGTCTCTTGCAGCCCAGATCAAGAAGAAAAAGAAATAGGAAGAAAAAGAATAACAACAACCAGATTTCCTCAGGTTAATTCAACATAAACCTTTGATCTAAATGTAAAATTCAAAACTGTAAAACTCCTAGAAGACAGAATAGGAGAAAAGTTTGATGACCTTTTTTACTTTGTTTTTATTTATTACAGAGGCTGGAAGTCCAGGATCAAGACACTGGAAAGTTTGGTTCCTTTAAGGATCCCTTTCCTAGATTGCAGAAGACTACTTCATAACTGTGCCTTTATTTGATAAAGTGAGGGAATTCTGGTTGTTCTTCCTTGTTTCACAATGACTTTGATCCTATTATTGAGACCATCATCATAACCTCATCCCAACCTAATTAACTCTCCAAATTTCCATCTTCAAATAACACTACACTGACGATTAGGATTTCAACATTTGCATTTTTAGAAGACACAAGCAAACTGTATTAGTATTGTAACCTAAAGTATAAAACAAAATAGCTATGAGTCCATACTTATACACATACATACATAAAACAAATCTCCCGTGCAGAATCCCAAATAAGTAATGTAGGCCCTTCACCTTCAAAGAGAAGGAACCTAACTCCCCATTCTTTGTGTTAGCCGAACACAGCGACTTCTTTCCAAGAGTACAGTATGAAAAGAGTGATTTTACAAGTGGACAAGCATGAAATGACTACATTAACAAGATGGACAAGTTGAACTTCAGCAATGATTAATCATGACAACACAATAGTATGATACCAAGGATCCTTGACATGATGTGATGAAAATGTACTTCAGCCATTTTTGTATTCTTCATCCTCCAAACATGAGCCCCAATTTAGTCATAAAAAAGTAAATGAATTCAGTTAAAGGGGAGTTTCATATTCTACTTCACCAGTACCACCTCAAAATTGTCCAAGTCATGAAAAAAAAAAAAAAGGAAATCTGAGAAACTATCATAGCAAAGAGAAACCTAAGATAGGATAACTATATAAACCTGGTAATCTGAATGGAATTCTGAAACAATGGTCATTAGCTAAAAGCAAGAAAAAACTGAAATACTATTAACTTTAACTAACAAGATGTATCACAATTAATCAGTTAGTTGCAACAAAGTTACCATACTCACAGAAAATGCCGTGAAGGGGAAAGTGAACAAGGGATATATGGAAATTCCTTATATTATCTTCTCAAATTTCCTGTATATTTTAGGTTGCTTTGAAAAATAAAATCTATTAAAAATAAGTTCCAAGCAAGTATTGCTTTATTGTGAAATAGAACCTGACACACACAAAGATGAAGAGGCGGGGCAGTGGAGAATGCTGTATTCAAGCCAGCTCTCTAAGGGAAAGGGCGTGGGATAGTTTCCAATCTGGAATCCTTGTGAATACATTATGGGAAGGAAATTTGATGAGACTTTTGAAAATATCTAAGTTTTTGATCAATTGAAATGAAGGAAACATACAGAGGCATTCCAAATGGGAAATAACACACTTAAAGGTGAGGAAAACCCTCACCTTATTGGGGAAAAACAAGCATTGCACACTGACGTGGAGAATGAGCTTGTGTTAGCTGGAGTAATTTAAGGTGAGTTAAGTTGGGACTACATTTGAAAGTCTTGAATGTAAGACTAAAGACTAGAAGTTCTGCTCAATGCACAGAGGCTTCTGAGTAAGGAAAGTGTAGAAAGTGGCTCTTTAAGAGAAGCACAAAGAGTCAAAGGGGAGGTACTACCTATGTGGTCAGTGCCTATATGCTATAGATGCCTAAGAGGGCTAAGATATGAGTGAGAATCACATGATGGCATAGAAAAAAATGGAGGGAGGTGAGTAAGGGAGACAAAGAAAGACTGCGTGGAGCTGGCGGAGAGGTAACAAGCTGTGACACACTACACTTTTGACTTATTTAATATTGATTCTCCATCTTTTTCCTTAACTGAAAACCCTAGTTTTGCTGAGGAAGACAATGCTTTAATTAAAAGTGTGTTTCTTGACCTTCCTTTCCTCTAGGATATCATGTGGGTCTGTTTAAACCCATTAGTTGCAGGCAGAAGTCTAATGGGACAACTGTTGATTTCCTGATAAAGCAAGACTGTCCTTGCTAGCATCTCTTTTTTTGTCTTTCCTCCTTCTCTTTAATTTTCAAAAGAGATGTACACATGATCTCTAGAGTTTCAGTAAGAATCTTGCAAGTAAGAGAACATATACCACAAAATAGAGGAAGAAGAATACATACTCTTGACAGCACTGTACAGCTATATCTGAACTTCATTTTATGTGACAAGACAAGAAACTGCTTAATTAATGAGGGTTGTTGGATTTCGTTTATAATCCTTGAAGCAGAGTAAAATGCTTAGAGATTCAGCCCTAACAAATTAGGGAAGAAGGCCTTCTTGGTTCTCAGTCTAGACTAACTGGATAGGGAGCAAAAGGATCCTATTCCTGGAAGGGAAGCCTTCCTGTGTAGGTACATGGTAGCTTGGAATTGGAGGCAGGGCACTGGGCATCAACACATTTTCCTGTACGTTGTCAAAAAACCTAAAAGTACATCACGTACTGACCACTGTTGCCTACAGTTCTCTACTCTAAGTGAGAAATTCTACTTCTCCACCACATCAAAATTAAATAAACTACCAGTCCATGTGCATACAGTGGCTGTGAAGAGGAAGACACATCACTAGATGAGCTGAGTGCTCCCCTTGGTGGATGAGGAGGTGCCCATGAGGAAAGAGACTGCTCTGCATCTCTGGCTGCTGTACTGTTCTACCTCATCTGCTGCATAGACAGTCAATAGACATCTCTTACAGACATAGACCCTTTCAAGGAATGCTTCCAGGATGGTGCATATAAATTGAATTCAGCCCACGTTCTCTTATGTCTGAGCTGCAGGGGCCCAGTAATAACCAACATCCGTCAGTTCCTCATGGGCACCACATGGTCCGGAAACATTTCTGGGAGGACCACTAAGCTATCTCCTGTATCTTCATACAAATTATATTAGATACATTGAATAAAATTTTGACTAATTTTCAGTTTTACTTCAACTTATTAGGATTAGAGAACTGAACAAGCAAAACACAATATACTCTGCCATTATTTAAATTAATTAATTCAATAAATATTTGTTGGATGCTGACAATCTGTGTAGCACTTTCTTGGGGCTGGTGACACAGCAATAAACAAACTACACAAAAATCCATGCTGTCATGAAGTATATATCTAGACAGGTGAGACAGAAAATATAAAAATACTTAAGAGAAATATATTGTTTGCCAGAGATTGTGTCTGAGAAAATTATTATGAAAAGTAAAAAAAGTGGATTTTAAAACAGGAAGAGTAGATACACTCAATTTAAATAAAGTGATTATTGTGTTATAGGCAGCTGAGTTAGATAAAAATATAAATAGGCAGTCAGATAGGGCTGAGCCCTCAAAGCAACCCGTGCAGAAGACCAGATACCTTGTAACTATTGGGAGGGACAGACAATTCCACCATGTGTCAGACCTCATGACAAAAGATCAAACAAATGTACCCACACCCTAAGGATAAACATCAGGGATTGATATTCTAAATAGGTCTCTATCATCCTGAGAAAGTCTGCAGGAGCCACTAACCCAGTCACCTACAGACAAAGGCCCTGCTCTATATTCATGTGTGCTTGCTATGTGACATGCTTCCCCATTTGTCCCCAATTTAACCAATTTTACTTGAGCAACTAACTTATAATCTTATTGGTTGACCATAGTTCTGTCCCACCTCAGGCCTCCCTTGCTAATTCCCATGTTTTCCCTTGAACCTACCTCCAGGTTTTGTTCTATAAAAGTCCCTAGAAAAAGCAGGGTCTTTGGTAACCCACTCGGGATTCCTTCTGTCTTTCTCAGACAGAAATTTCCTTTCTTTCAATAAATAAATCCTGATATTAATCTCTGTGGTTCCTAAAATTCATTCTTTGATTTTTGGAGAACACAAACTCATACCAGATATCTAGTAGGTTTAGAGTTTCTTTCCCCTATGTCAACTGGATGATAAAGCCTCTCATGAAGATATCTGAGGATGTGGGATGGAGGAATATATGCAGATAAGCAAACATGAAGCATGACTTATATATGTTTCTGAGGAAGTAGGCACCATATTTTTTTTCCAACAAGTCAAGTGATTTGGCCAAAATACGTACCCCAGGAAAGAGTACTGACATCTCCCTTCTTTTGTAAAATATATTCATTTTGTAAAAGAGTTTTGCATTCTTGACTTTGAAGTTATACTGTAGAAAATGAATTAAAGTCTAAATGTCTGGTTAATACTGTGTAGTTATAAGAAATAAAGAATAAGTAACACAGGAAATGCAGAGATTTTAGTGGACAAAATGCTATTCCCAGATACATATTTTTCTATTTAAAATTTTCCTGGGATTGCAACAATATAGTCACACATGAGAGGAAAGAACATCAAATTCTTGTTAATTTTATTTTAAAAAACTCTAGAAATATATTTGAAATAATCACACTTTATTTAAAACCGCACAATCTACACAAGAAGGAATAGGAATACCTTTGCATACAGCTCTACTACAGTGCATCTGTAAGTAAGGGTAGCCGACCATCAGCTAGTGCGAAGTCATAGAACTTGTCTCTCAAAACTTGCATAAATATTTTAATACTAAGTTTATTGAGATGTCATCAGATTAATACATGTTACCTTTGGCCTTAACAATTATAAGAGGTGTACCAAATGGTGAGCATTAGCTTCTAGATATTAGTGTGGTGAGCTGCTGAAATGTGTATACATTTTTGGTGCTCTCATGTATATCAATGTATTGCTCTGGAAAAATCAGCCCATGACTAATTACCAACTAAATGGCATTAGTCAGGTTAAAGTTTCAAGTTGAACAAATGTTTTGTCTTTTAAACAATCATCATTAGATATAATGTGGCTATGTTTACGACCGACCTGCTCATCCAGAAAATATGGAACACAAATAGAAATTGTTGACAACTGAGAAGAACAGAGAAATTCTTAGGGACTAAAATTCATCTAAATATTAATTTAAAGGTCACTACTGCATAATGCAGTGTGGAAGAGACATACAATTACTCAGACAAGATCCACCATAAATCTTGAACACTAGAAAATAAAATAAATCAGTACTTCTTTAGTCAAATTATCTGGAGAAGGGCAAGTGCTCATGATAGGGAACTAGGGCTTTAAAAGTCCAGTGTAGACGGAAATACTGATTCACATTACAACATGGATGAACTTAAGATGCATTATGCTTAGTGAAAGAAGTTGGACACAAAAGAACACATATGATTTTACCTATTAGAAGAGTAGAAAAGTGAATTAGTATTTGTTGAAGGAAAGGTGGGAGTGTGAAGATGGGGAATGGGTGTCCACTAGTGGGTACAATAATTCTTTTTGGAGAGATAGAACTGTTCTAAACCTCAATTGTGGTGATGGATGCACATTTCTATAGATTTACAAAGAATCACTGAATTATGTGCTTAAAATGAGTAAATTGTATAATATATAAATTATACTTCAATAAACCTTTTAGTAACAAAGACTATATTTCTTGTCCCCTAACATTTATTTTCAAATATTTTTATTCTATTAAATCTATTATATACTAATATTATATTACAGCTATTATATATAATACACTAATATTATATACTATGCAGTATTTGATAATAGGCATTTAAACAGCTTAATATATATAACAATAGTGATCTTACATTACTTATAATAAAGCCATATGATGGAATCTGTGTATGTAAGAAGATGATAAACTCATATCTAGAAGACTAATGAAATGAGAAAATGATACACCAAATTAAAAATAGACTGCTAAGCTTCTTGTCTTTATGACCCAAGTCTTTAAATGACAGTATGTTTGTTTGCACACAGTTTTGACGTTAACCGTAATGTACTCCTGATACATTGCTCCTTGACTTGGGTGAAAGAAGGCTGCATTGTAATAACTATTACAATTTCTCTAGTTCTAAACCAGTTGGCACAGAAGCTCAGGAAAAACATCCTGCCACTTCCTAGTACAGAGCCTTCTGTACAGCCATGACAGTAAATAGAACAGATGAAAATATGTGAATTCTTAATTGCTAGGATAATTGGCACTGGTTGAGACAAACCACTGGGAGAAACAAAGACATGTGCATCCCTAAGTTCTGTTTCAGATGGTCTCCCTAGCCTAGTTTATACATTATGCAAAATTTCCCGCCTCCCCATTACCATTCTCACACTTTGTGACATGGATTCCACCCTGCCCGCTAAGGTGTTGTCTGTCCCTACCATCTACTTCAGCTGCAAGAGTTTCATTTGCCTTTTTCTGCCGACGAATTAAACATTACCAGGCAGTAACCACCGATAGAACCTTTGGAAGTAGGGCATGCATGTTTTCCTCACTACAAACACTTAACTCTGCTTGATTCATTCAGAGACTCCTTCTACTTGTCTGCCTTTTCACAGGTTCTTATTAACCTCTATATTTCTTTTTTTAAGTATTACTTCAACCAATTAGCCTTGATGGCATATGCTCCTCCAATGAAGTATACCTCCATCGAATTCACAGTGCCCTTCCATCTCCTTTGCACAACATTCGCTAGAAATAAATTTTAAAATGTAACAGTGGTTACCTGCCAGTAGCAGGATCACAAGAGCTATTTTCCCTCTGCTATGCTGCATGCGTCAAATGAATTTTTTCATTTCGTATACCTTCTAAAACCACTTGCATTTGCAATTTAAACTGGAATGCAAACTTGCTTCTTACCTATATTTGTTTTGCTTCTTAGCATTAAAAAGTCTGTAATTAATAATGGCCTGGTGCAGAGTTTCTTAACCTTGGTGCTATTGACATTTTGGGCTGATAACTCTTTGTCCTGGAAAATGTTCTGTGCATTGTAAAATGTTTAGTTGCATTCTTGGTCACTAACCACTAAATGCCAATAGCATATTTCACTTTTGACAATTAAAAATATCACCAAATATTCCCAACAGAATGTATGCCTGTGTTTGTGTAAAATCACTCCTAGTTGAAAACAACTATTCCTGGATCCTTTTTTTAAACTTAATTTTATTGATATGTTTTATATATACATAATGATAACATTCATCATAGGGAATTTGTACTTGTGCATTATATATCTTGATTCTTCTTTGTTCCCCATTCCCATCTCCTCCCTTCAACTCCTCTTTTCTTCCTTATTATAAAAGATTTGTTTCCATGTTTTCTTTCTATTCTCTCCTTTTTCTTTTCCCTCCCTTCCTTTCCCTTCACCCCTCCATAGTTACCCTTCCTATTTAAATATTTTCTTCTTCTTATACATATTGGTGCTTATTTACACTTTTGGTTTCTCACACCAGGGAGACAATGTGGTATTTAAACATGTGTGTCCAATTTATTTCACTTAAAAGTATGGTATTAAGGTGCATCTGTTTACCTAGAAATATCTCAGGCTCATCCTTTTTATGACACAGTAGTACTCCATTGTATAAAATTACTACCTCTTCTTTACCCATTCATCGACTGATGGGCATTTGGGTTGTTTACAAGATTTATTTCCTACAAATTGTGCATCTATAAAAATGCACGTGCATGCATTGCTGTGGCATGATGCTTTGTAAATATTTCAGGAAGATACCAAGAAGAGGAATAGCTGGGTCAACAACATTGAGATTCTATCTCACTCCAGGAAGAATGGCTATTATCAAGAAATCCAGTGGTTCTTTCTATGTCTGTTCTATACAGTTTTCCTTGTAGATCTTTGCCTCTCTGGTTTCCCCAAGGATGCAGCATGTGGGAGCCTCTGTGTGGAGTGTGGCTTCCCCAGTAAATATTCTCATGTGCCCTAGGTTAGTTTTCTCTAGAGACATAAGAACATGCAAACAATTGTCTGGGTAAATGCTTAAGAACACAGGAAGTTTTTATAATCTCTATAATTTCTCTCACGCCTTCTTTCAATCCATTTATTCTCCAAATTTGTTCAGCAATGACTGTGAGTACTAAAATGATACTGTCAACAACCAGTGAGGAATAGGGTTCTTGTTGCAAATCACTGCCAATAACTGTGAAACACGATGCTATGTATATCAGCTGCCACAGATTGTACTTATCATTAAAAAAACACCTTCCATGTCATGTTTTCTTTCACAGAGCTATCTTTCCAAAATTTCTCAAGGTGAGAGTTTTGTCTTAAGGTTTTGAGGTCATCACGAACTTTAGGGTAATTGACAGCCTCTACTTGTTATTGAGGCTTTTGATTAATAACATTTTTTTTTCTTCCAAGTATAAATTTCTGGATCATGTACTTAGATGCACCGATTATAAAAATAAAATGCTTGTAAATTTAGTTTTTGAAAATTCAAATCTCAGTTGCTTGCTAACTAAACTTCACTGTACATCTGTAATAATCTTTGCATAATGATCTCCCCCTAAAGTCTGTCTTCAAGTTTTATACCTGTTTTAAAAATACTTTTCATTATCCAATAATGTAAATGTTAGGCTAAATTTACTTTCTTTGTAAATACTGAAATACCAGATGCTTTCTGTAACTAAACAAAAGCATAAAATGTGAATAATTTATCACATGAGGAACCTAATTTTTCAACGTTATATTTGAGTTTTACAGAATGATAATCATGACTTCAGATGTAGTATTCTCTCTGCCTGACACATCCTTCTCTCTCTGCCTGGGGAGGGGAAGAAAACCTGTTTTCTCTTCATAGTGCAGCTTTATTTCTCCTCTGCCTTTGCAAAATTTTCCTTGACTGTCTGGGAAGGATGTATTAGTTTCTCCTGAAGTTCACATGGCTTTCTGCATCTATTACAGCTCTTGTAACATTATGCTTTCATCACCTTTTCCCATGTTGCTTTTCCCTTCCTGAACCCTTGGTGTACAAGAGGGCAGAGTGACAATATTTTCACCTTTAAATAAGCTTTTATTAAACATCTACTCTGTTGTAAGCACCATAGAACTTCATAGGGGAAAACTACACAGAAAAATTTTCTACTTAAATTTTCTACTTACCATCCAAGGAGAAAGCAGGAAGCTAACTGCACTGCAAGAAGAGTGCCATTGTGCAGTCACACTCAGGGTAGATGAAAGGTGTTAGGTATCTCTGCCTAGTCAGCGGTTCAGGGAAGGGTTGCTGAAAGAAGTGACATCTAGATTGAGTTTGGACAAATGAAGAAGCATTACCACACTAGTGTGGTTAGCAAGCAAGGCTGGAGTGGCATACAGGGACTAGTGTTTAGACATGAAGTGCTGGGTGAGGGTGCTGCTCCGGTGATCATTGACTACTTTCTGCTTCATCTATCTGTCCTCTGTCCTGGTGCTCTTGACCTTGTTAGTAAACTTCATAAGGGATAAGAGTCCTGATTCATGTAGGTTCCATTCCTGAGCATGATCCTCTCTGCACTTCCTCAGAATGGAAAAAATGCAGATGATAACTGGTCTGGATATGGAGCTTTAGCATATAATGGAGGGGGAAAGGCAGACTCTGAGGAAGTTTGTTTGATAAAAGAAGAAAAAATAATAACAGCTTTGGAGTCATGAATAGGGAGGTAGTAACCTCCCTGGGCTTTTCTAGGAAAGCCCAACTGAAGTTATAGATGGTGAGTGCCTGATGCTCCCCATCTGTGCCCATATTCTCCATGAGTACTAAGTACACAGGCCAAGAAAAACAAAAGCTAGAGGAGTATCTGGATTCCGGGCTGGATTATGTACTCACATATTCTACATACATCAGAATAGTGTATCTTTATTCTGCATATATAGGGCTGTATATATAGGCTGTATATATGGAAAGCTATAGGTAAGATGCTTTCTAAAGTCATTGTAAATATGGGTGGAATAATGTAAATTGTAATTATAGAATTTATTATTGTAGGAACTTTTATTTTTGTGTTGCTTGCTTAAATTAAGATTTTTATTTTTTAAGTAATGTATCTCTCCAATTAAGTATAAGAAAAAGAATAATTCAGAAACACGTAAGGAATTAAAATATTCATAGTTAATTTATCATTAGTAAAATGTTGTTTGGAATCCCTAAAATTATATCTGGAAGGCTTATACAATAATAATTAGCAGAAATAGTGAACTTGAAATGACTAGTTTTCCAGATGGAATATGACTTCTTGGATCTTTAGAGAAATGTTTTGGGAAAATAGTACAATTATAGATAGACACCACACATTTCTCCAATTTTTAGGGAAGTGGTCCTTACTAAATAATGACAGCTTGAATATGCTCTTTTTTTGCAGAAGAAAATGAAAGTTATTATGCCTTAGAGTTAACTGCTATAATTTTTGCATTTGATGAGGGAATAATTTAAACAGAAGCTCAGTAATAACCATAGTATTACAGATTTTAAAAATCATGTTTATTAGCATGCTTTGTCTTGATTTATTCCATGATATCATATAGCCACAGCAAGAATAACCAAATACCAAAGCAAGAAAAGCCCTTATTTTTTAAACCAGTGGCACAACCCTAGTCCTGAATAACCTGGTACTAAAAGTCAGTGTAAGCTCCACAGGGAGTCTGTTATTTACCCTGAGAGTCATAGAGCCTCTGAAGCAACCAGAAACCTCTTAGGATTATATAACCATCACCTTCTTCGGTGAAGGTGGAGGCAGGAATGAAACTCCCTGGGAAACAAGTTTTAGAGGAGATATTCCCAGTAGAAGCAGTACCAATGGTCAAGTGTTTCAGCACACACTCTCAGGTGCTAGTGGAGACTGGTGGCTCTAAGCCTGCTCAAATTGCTATGATGTCAAACTATTTACCATAAATTGTGTCATTGTGGTGTTTAATACATTAAGGTAATTTACATGTTTCTTTGATGTACTGACTTTTTTATCTCAACAATATATTTTTCTTATATATTATATCTGTAAATTGGATTAGGCTTATAGCTATTCTTTTTTAAAAATTTTTTTAAATTTTTATTTTAAAGAGAATAAAAACAAGCAAAATAAAGCAGAATAAAACCAATCATAACAAACCAGTGTAAGTGACACAGGACTTCAAAAAAATACCAAATCAACAATGGTTACCGTAATGTCTCTTATTGTCTACAAAACAGCTGTAGATACCTTGAGACATAGTAAGAAATCAAATAAAACAGAACAAAATGGAACCAATAAAACCAAAACAATGAATATAATAAAGGACTTCAAAACAAAGCAGTAAATCCAAAATGGCTACCATAATATATATTGCTCTCTCTAAAATAGCTGACCATGCCATCAGACACAACAAAACAGAACAAAACCCAACCCAACAAAACAATGAAAATGATACAGGGTTTCAAAATGAGCTCATAGGGAGTTAGCAATGGCTACCACCTTCAGAAGGAGATCCCCTATAGATGCCACACTGCATGCCATGATCCTCTGAGTAGATGATCAGACCACCTGGCCCTAGACCTACAAAGTCATTAAACACCAAACATCACAAGCATCAAATTGCATTTCACCTCAATAGCATCATCAAAGCCTGTGTTTCTGCAGGGCTCTTCTTGTTTCCCAGCCCAAGTACCAGAAGGGACTGGGGTCTGGCTGTCCCCTGCAATCCATGAATGGTGCTGACTCATGGGAAAAGGCTAGTGTCTCATTCTTTTAAAACAGAGAAGAGATGAAGAAGAACAAAGACTATGTCTCATATTTCTTTCGTTTTGCCTCTTAGCTATAAATTTCTCTACATAGTGATAAACAGTATATAGTTGTGTGGGCTCAAAAATATTTTCATGAAAACTGTCATGTAGGTACCTGAACAGGAATTATGAAACACTCTTGAAAATTTGAACAGGGTCTATTGATCTGATATTGGTATTCTGCTTAACAGTATACTAACTACAAATACTAGTAAAGTGTTAGTGTTATGTACAGAGTGATATATTTATGAGGAATCATTATTTTATCATATTATAAGCTTGTCAGCTTTAAGAAGTAGGATATGTGAGAAAGAATTGGGAGAACCATTTTTAGGGAGATAAAGGGTGAGTTGACTATATGCAAGAAGTAGTTTAGGGTAGGTTTATTGCAAGAACAATTGTGATGTACTTCCAAGGAACAGTGAGAGGAAAGGAGGCAGGTGAGGGTGGTGGTGGAAATCTGGTCCTTTAACATCTAATCACACTTTGTAATACTATGGATAAAATAAAAGTAGTTGTAGGCTGGAGATGACCACTTTAAAGCTTGAGCTGGGGACATGAGTGAGTGCTGGTAGTCCCAGACACTTTGTGGGGCACAGACAGAAGAATCATGAACTTGAAGTCAACACGGACACACTATTTAAAGCATAAAGTGATGTACACTTCAGCTTTTAACCTAATGCAAGGAATAAAAAATCCTTTAAAATCAAAATTGGTATTCCTAGAAACATACAAATTACCTAAACTGACACCTAAATAAAAAAATCTCTTAGAAAACCCAATATAAGTGCAGCAGCAGCAGCAGCAGAAGAAGAAGAAGAAGAAGAAGAAGAAGAAGAAGAAGAAGAAGAAGAAGAAGAGAAGAGGAAGAAGGAGGAGGAGGAGGAGGAGGAGGAGGAGGAGGAGGAGGAGAAAAAAAAGTTTCAGGTCTAGCATTTAAGGAACTTGGAAGGCATCACTGTATTCTAACAAAAAGTAAAGCTAAAAAATTAAACAATTAGGGCTGGGGATTTAGCTCAGTGGCATAAGTGCCTGCCTGGCAAGCGAGAGGTCATGAGTTTGATTCCTGGTACAACCCCCCCAAAAGAATTAAAAAGTTAGTAACTCCTCTTAGATACATCAGAAGAAAGAAACCGAAGCCAAAAGACAAAGCAATGTCTCCCTGAACTGATGAGACACAGAATACGGAAAATTGCCAACTTACCAAAGCAGAAACATAAGAACAGAAATGCTGGGGCTTGGGTATGTGCACTACTACAGGCTGGGAAAAACTGAATCAATGTGGACAATTACGAGAGTTAAGAACACCAGGGAAAACCAGTGATAGGGTGGGAAGTTCCTACTTTTGTGAATCTTACCTCTGGGAACTCCATGAGGTTCTTACTGAGAAGACAGGAAAAGAACACTCATGCTTCTGACAAAAACAAGCAGAAATAAACATTTAAAATTCATCAGAGTATTCTGTTCCTCAGACCTATCCTCAACATTAATACACATAAATAATGCATTTTGTTCAAAGTGCAACCAAGCTGGGACAAAAATAATACCCAAGGAGTGCTCCCTCAGCCTTCTTTGTAGAAGTATTAAAATGCCAACTCCAACTCTTAGTCATTTTATCTTATCCTATTCCTGTAAGAGGGGAAAACCTGAGAGCACCTTTGAAGCTTACAGTCCACAGGCAAAGGCTCAGTAAGAGACTGGGAGCAGGTCATAGGATTTGCCTCCTCCCACAACATACCATGCACTCTGGTTCCTTTTATCAATGGAACTACTGAGAAAAAAATTAGAAGGTATATTAAAAAGCAAGGAAAGATCTAAAGAAACAAACAAAGCATCATAACTAGACTTAGACACGGCATGTCAAGGATGCTGATATTTTCAGATTGATAATTTAAAAAAATTATGATGCATTTCATGCTTCTATGACAGAATACCATAGACTGGGTAATTTACATAGAATAGAGATTACTTATTTATAGTTCTGAAGATTTATAAGTCAAAGGTCAAGGGATTTGCATGTGGTGAGGGAGTTATTGCTTTACCCTACCAGGCTGGAAGGCGCAGGGCAAGAAAATGCACGTGAGAAGAGAGAGGGAGGAGCTCACCTGTGTGTCAAGAAGTTAAACTTGTAATAATGACTAACCTGCTTCTGTGATAATGGCATTAATTCATTGGTAAGGGCAGGGCTGTCATGATTTAATCATCTCTTCAAGGTACTACTTTTGAACACTGCTGCATTAGAGACAGAAACATGAGTTTTCAGGGACAGCTTCAAACCATGGTACACAATTAGTAAGATGAGACTTACATGCAGAGGGCTCTAATAGATAGGCAGAAAGAATGTAAGAACTAGGGTCAGCATAGGCTGACAGATGGAAATTCTAAAGAAAAGCAAAATAGAAATACTAGAAATAAAAATATTGTAACAGAAATGAAGAATGCCTTTGATGAACATTCTTTAGTAGTCTAGACATGGTTGCCAAAGAACCTCTGATTTTGAGACGATTTCCCCAGAAATTTTCAAAACTGAAAAGCAAGCTTGGGCAATTTAGCCAGACATCATCTCAAAATAAAAGGTAAAAAAGGGGCAGGAGTTATAACTCAGTGTGAAGGTTTTGAGTTCAATCCCTGGCAACAGAAACATTGAGTCAATAACCAATGTGTCTAAAACACAAGACACCATACCCAGAGAGCTTCACTGGTGAAGTCCTTCAAGCCTTTAAGCAAAGGTTTATATAGATTCTCTTCAATTTTTTCCAAATGATCTGGAGGGAACACTTCTTAATGCATTTTATGATGTCAGTATTGCATTTTTAGCAAAATCAGACCAAGAAATAAAAATAAGTAATGTATACCAAAATGTCTCATGAGCATAAATACTACAAAAAGCCTTAATGAAATATTACAGGATATATTCCAAAAGTGTATAAAATGAATTAAAAATGTGACTAAAAAACATTTATCCAAGGTATAAATGGCTGATTTAACATTCGAAAAAACTCCTCCGCTCAGCAAGCTAAAGAAGCAAAATACAATCTCATATCAATGAATACAGAAAAATTATTAGAAGCCAATATTTATGCATGGTAAAAACTCTCACAAAACTAGAAATGGTGAAGAAGTTCTGCAAACTGATAGAGAACATCCACAAAGAACCTAAAACTAATATCACATTTAATGATGAAGAAAGTTGAAGTTCTTTGCTAGGATCCAGAATAAAATAAGCCTGTCTCCTTTCACCACTCCTTTTAAATAGCATACAAGAAGTTTTAAATGATGCAATAAAATAAGAAATGGAGAAAGACAATTTAAAAGTGAAAGTAAAACTTTCTGCATGAAAATATGATGTACAAAATCCAAGAGAATTGGCAAAAATAAGTCCTGGAATTAAAATGCAATTATAGTAAGATCACAGGATACAAAATAAATATATAAAAGTTAATTATTTTTTATGAGCCAGCAGGGAGCAAGTGGAATTTGAAATTCAAAACAATTTAAATTAGCTTTACCAAATAAAATAATTAAGGTTAAACTAAATATGTTCAAGACCTATATGAAAAAACTACAGAATTCTGCTGAAACACACCAAAGGACTAAATAAATGAAAATAGTTATTCTATATTTATGGATAGAAGACTCAATGTTGTCAAGATACATGTTCTTTCACTTGAAATATAGATTCATTGATAATCTCCAGTAAAATTCCAGAAAGTTATTTTGTGTATATTGAAAAGTTTCTTCTCACATATATGGAAATGGAAATAATAAGAGGACTCAATATTTGAAGAAGCTGGAAAACTGAAATTGCCCGACTTTGAGACATACTAAAAAGTTACATTGATCACAACAGTGTCCTATTGGAAAAGAGTGCTATTGGTAACGTCAAGGGAACAGAAGAAGTAGACCCACAAACATGTCTGATTTTTAACAACAGAGGAAAGGCAATACAATGGAAAAATATAACACTTTCTTTTTTTGTGTGTGTGTGTTTTTTTTGTACCGGGGATCGAACTCACAACCTTTCACTTGCCAGGCAGGCACTTAAGCCACTGAGCTAAATCCCCAGCCCTAATATAACACTTTCAAAAAGTGGTGTTAGGACACTTGGATGTTCCTGTTAAGAAGGCATAGGGAAAAAAGGGAAGAACACAGTAAGCAGACTTCTCCAGGTTCACTCAGCATAAATCTTGCACCTAAATGTGAAAAACAAACAAATCTAAAATATAACAGGAAAAACTTTGTTGACATTGTATGCTATGCTACCACAGGCACAGACTACAAAAGAAAAATTGATTAACCAGGTTTTATTGAAATAAAACAGCTCTCCTTTGCAAAATACAGCTTCTCATTGTTCAGAGTATGAGAAGCCAGGATATATCTCCAAACTATACAAAGAACCCTTAAAATTTCATAGACGGAAATTAAATACCCTAGTTAAAAACTGAGCAAAAATTATGAATAGACATTTCAGTGAAGATGTACAGATGGTGAATGAGCTTGTGAAAAAATGCTCAACATTATATGTCATCAGGTAATTACTACAAACTATGAAATACTACTACACATCTATTACAATGATCAAAATCCAACATCGCGAAATTAACAAATAACAGCAGAGATATGTTGCAAAAGGAACTCTCATTTATTGCTGGTGGAAAGGAAAATGACATAGCTCTTTGAAAGACAAGTGGGCAATTAATTATAAAACCAAACATATTACTATTATGTAATCCAGAAATCATCATATATGGAGTTTATCCAAGTGAATTGAAAGCTTACATGCATATAAAAATCAGCATATTAACATTTTCAGAATTGCCAAAATTTTGAAGTAATTAATATATCCTTCAGTAGGTGAACTGATACACAGGTACCATTGGAAAATGGAATATCCCACACGTAAGAAACTCAGGTAAGTATTGCGAAGTGAAAGATACCAATCTGAAAGTACACATACTTCATGATTCCAAGTACTGTATGTGACATGGAAAGAGTAAAAGCATCAATGTTTGCCAGAAGCTGAGGGGCAGTTATGTGGGAGGATCTAAAGATATTCTGCATGATACAGTAATGGTCAATATGTTACATAAAACTTTTATCAAAACTAAAAAAATGTACAACACCAAGAGAATGCAATTGTAAACCATGGGCATTGGGGAATAATGTTCCATCAGTATAGGTTCACTAACTGTCTTGGGTTACTTTTCTCTGGTTGCTGGGACAAAGCACCTGACACCCAAAATGAAGGAAAGAAAGGTTTATTTAGCTCACAGTTTGTGGAGGTTTCAGTCCATAATTAGCTGGCTCCAAAGCAGGGTGGCATGGCACTGGAGCAACACTTCGAGACAGCAGGCAGAACAAAAAGAAGCAGCCAGAGTAAAAAGAGGGCAAGAGCAAGCCTCCTTTCCTCCTTTATATTCTACACAGCCAAGCCCTCCTCCCCATCCAGGCCAGGTGTAGTATTCACAAAATCTCTGCCTTCTTCTTGCACAGGATGAGGTTATTTACAAAGTAAGAATGCTGGCTTCCTGCTGAGTCTCTTAGTTAAACTTCTAAACTTCCCATGTTGACACAATGTATCAGCCATAACACTAACTATAATAGATATACCACTCTGGTACAGAATATCGATTCTGGGAAAGGCTCTGTGTAAATGTGGGCAGGAGAACATAGAAAATCTCTGTACACTCCACTCATTTTGCTGTGGATTTAAAACTGCTCTAAAAAATAAAACCCATTTTTAAAAAAAATAGTGGTGAATAGATATTTCTTCAAAGAGGATACACAAATAATAGGCACATGAAAAGATACCCTATGATCACAGTGAGATTTCACTTGGCACTTACTAGGATGCTTACAATAAAGAAAAAGGAGAAAATACCAAGTGTTGACACGAATCTAAAGAAAATGGAACCCTCATACATTGCTGGTAGAAATAGTATAGCCACTCTGAAAGATAATTTAGCGTGGTTTAAGTGATGTCCCGATTCTCCAACTGCAAATTCAGATATGAACTCATTAATGACTTAATCCTTGGATGAGTTTAGTATCCCACAATCTAGTCACCTTCCAAAAACTCCATCTCTGGAAACTTGAACCTTTGGAAAACTCTTTTGATTAGCAGTAACACATAAGTTAAAAATTTGAAAAAGAAAATTTATATCCATTAAAAAATAAGGGAAAGCTACTTCTCTCATTTTTTGGGAAAGTTTTATGTATGGGATGGAAAGTCTCAGCAAGAAATGACACAAAAAGAAAGCTTTCTAAGAATTAGAAAAATAAAATCCTTAAAAATATTTCCTCTAAAAATTAGCAAATGAGGAAATTTCTAGTTAAAGATTAACACCTGAGGTAAGTTGTGGTCAAAACTGACTTCCTTTTTGCAGAACACACAAGACCAAAGCTACGATTAAATTATATTACATTTTCTTTTGCTTTTTCTAGGAGAAAAATAAAAGGAAGGGAAAAGAAAAAATATCTAAATTTGTATAAACACACTTAAGATAGCTAAGATGATTATGCTACAGATTCTATTAGTTCTTGGAACAAAACAGTTAACATTCACAGGATTGGATCAATTTTGTATGCTTTGTCTGGTGATCTGAGGAACTCTTGAGAAGATCACTATGTAAAATAACAACCTTAGTTTTGTTCCTATCACCTTGTTCTGAAGGTCTATATTGTCATTGTCCTGGGCTCTTTGTTATTGCTGTTTACTTGTCGTTTTTGTTTCTTGTTTTTCTAGTAATTTGTTTTGTTTTTCCCTCTAATGCAGAAAGGATAGAGGTACAGGTAGAGGCTTATACATGCCTCGAACTTTTTCTAATCAGTGTATGAGAATCGACTGTATTATTCTTGATGATATGAACAGCTACTTTGAAGAAAAAGGATATTATGGTATCCATTGCTGATTTCCTATCATCATGCTGTGAAATCCAGTTATGTTTTTATTCTTTGTTTAGAGTGGTTTTAGTCTGTTTTGTATTATTTAATTTCAGCATACATGAAGGTATGGACAGCTGTTTTGAAGAGAACAAGAGACATTATGGTAGCCAATGTTGATTTTCCTAATGTATGGTTTTAAAGGCCTGTAATGCATTCATTATTCTGTTTTGATCAGTTTTATACTATTTTGTTTTTTATGAATTCATTGTATGTGAAGATATAGACAACTATTTAGAAGAAAACAAGAGACATTATGGTAGCCAGTGATGATCTCCTGTTGACTTGTTTTGAAATCTTATGTCACATTGTTTTCTTCTGATCTGCTTTCATCTGTTTTGTTTTACCCTATTTAAAATAAAAAAGTAAATAAATAAATTTTCTTTTTCTTAATATGGCTGTAATTGTGCATCAAGTTTACAATCTATCACTCAAGAAGCTTTTTAAATAAAGATCGTTCCACTGAAAAAAAATTATGATATTTTCAAACTTACTATTTAATGCTTGCCTAATTTATCTGAGAGTTCATACAATTTGGTATAAAATCACAACACAGAAAGCAGGATAGCTTAATAACCAACCTAAGGCAATATTCTTCATGTTTCCACAGGTAGTTTTAAGAATAACTTTGCATAATTTGAGATATTGTTACATTTTCTCCTCATTTCCCCTCTTTTCCCATAAATATGTAGCCATCTGTCCATGTCCTCAGTAAGCTATATGACAGAGTGAAATAACTAGCAAATCTCTATGGTTTTTGTTTTCCAAAAGCTTAAGCTCTTAGGAGAACTTAGAACATTTAAAGAGGATGAATAAAAGAAGAAGGGATTTGCAGGCATACACAGAATGTACAAAAAATCAAAACAAACACAAGAAGATTAAAAAGATTTCTTCAGTTCAATAGGTAGAGATAAGAGACAGTTCCGGGTCTGAAGAAAAAAAGGAGAGAGTGTCTTCCTTCACGAGCAGTGTTTTGGTGACAGGAATCTTTGCAAGAGCTCATCAGTTCCACTGAACACCCTCTGGGCCCCTAAGAGGAGAGGTGGGTGCAGGCGATGGCAGTTTCCAGGGCTCTAGTTATCCTGAGGGTAAAGGACTGGATTATGTCCCTTAGCTCACTCCCTAGTAAAGTCTTTGCTCTGCACAAAACCTCAGGCTTGTCTTTAAAAGGAAAGATGTTTGGTTATCCACTAGTTCATTACACTGGTAGTTTGGGTCAGATATTAGTTTGAATTAAGGAAAATAAAAAAGCAACTTGCGCTGATAACTTGGTGGACTGTGATTTATGCCCAACACAAAAGCAAGTTCATGCATGTCCTATTTCATTATAGAGCTGAGTAATTGCTCCGGTGGTGAATCTAACAAATTAAACTCCTGCAGTGTGCACGATGCTACATTCAACGGAAATATGCAATGTGTGGCAGGAATAATCAGACATTTTCTCTCTGGTTTCAGGGTGGCCATTGGACTTCATGATAATCATGCCACAGTTATACTTAATTTCATAATAACTGAAGGTCTGTAACAATAAAGCAGTTTTCTATTTCCATTCATGCAACAGATATTTATTGAGTACTTCTGTGCAATAAGCATTTTTCTAGATTTGGGGAAACTTAACAAATGAACCAGGCAAATATCTCACCAGAGTGGAAACAAAGAAGATAATAATAAATTGTAAAAATAAAAGTGGTAGGTTAAAAAGTAATAAGTGCTGTGTAATTTAAGGATCAGTGTTTGGGTAGACTGTAGTTTTAAACAGGACGGCAAGGGGGGAATCTGTAAGTAGGAGGTGAAGGGGATGGCTAGGTCTAAGTGTGGAGCAGAACACCCATGGCAGAGGATGGACTGTGGAAGCAACAGCCCTAATTGTTGTATGCCATGAATATTTGTAGAGTTGCATATATGCACAGAGAAGAATGAGGTCAAAGATAGTAATGTGATCATAAAACTGCCCATCCCAAATGGCCATGTCCTAACTGCAAGAACCTATGACTATATCCTGTTTCTTTCAAAAAGGAATTAAGACTTCAGGTGGAATTAAATTTGCCAACCTTAAAATGGGAAGAGTGAAATACATTATGTAGGTGAGCCAAGGTAAGTGCAAAGATTCTTAAAAGTAAATGAGGGAAGCAAAAGATAAGATTTGTGTGATGTGAGGTTGATGTGCATATCAAAGAAGGAAGCCTGAACCGAGGAATAAAGCAATCTGTAGAAGCTGGAAATAGCAAAGGGAACAGTCCTGATTTTAGGCCAGTGAGTCCCTTATTTATCTTCTACAGTAGATACATGAAAAGTAAATTTGTGTTGTTTTAAGCCACTAAGATTTTGATTGTTACAAAAGCAAATAGAAAATTAATACAGGTGAAAAATAATATGAAGGAAGTAAAGAAGAAGTAAGAATTGGGCTTCTACTTTGAGTGAAGAGGAGGAATCTGGCAGGAGTTGAAGAGAATAGTAATGTGGTATTACAGCTTTCAAAAATATTCTTGTGGCTGCTCTGTGGTTATCAACTGTAGGATGGTAGACTTAGGGTCAGGGAAATCTATTGTGACAATTGCAATAATCAAGAGAAGAGATAAAGATGATTGTGCCACTATGGTAATAATGCAGGCAATAGAAAGTAATTGAATTCTATCTTTATTTGGAAGGTGGATTTAATGGATTTTCTAACCAATTGGATGTAGGTTCGAGGAGAAAGAGAAAGTCATGGTTGACTCTCAGGTGTTTGGTCTGAACAATTTACAAGGAGATGTTTTATTCAGAGAGGTGGAAAGTTGCAAATGGAAAAGGTTCTAGAAGAACAATTAGGATTTGGATTTTGGACACACTGAGTTTGAGATAGTTATTAGGTATTTTGGTGACATTGTTGAATAGGAAGTTGGATATATGTGTATTAGAGTTCCAAAGAAGGAAAATGTTAGATATAGTAGTTACTTTTCTGTCACTGGGACAAAATACATGACACCTACAGGCTAAAGGAGGAGAGGTTTGTTTTGGCTCGTGGTTTCAGAGGGTCTCGTCCAAGGCTTCATGGCCCATGGCTCCAAGGTAGAAACAATACAGTAAAGGAAAGTTGCTCAACCCATGGCAGCCAGGAAAGGGAGGGGCAGAAGGAGGGAGAGGAGATGAGAGAGGGGGAGAGAGACAGAGACAGAGACAGAGACAGAGACAGAGAAAGAAAGGAAGAAGAGGAAGGAGAAGAGGAAAAAGAGGAGGAAGAGGGAAGGGAGGGAAAGAGAGGAAAAGAGAATTCATAAGAGGGGCGGGGTGGGAGGAAAGGAGAGGAGAGGAGAGGAGAGGAGAGGAGAGGAGAGGAGAGGAGAGAGGAGAGGATAAGAGAAAAGCTACGTACAAGCATGTATTCTTCCAGATCGTACCCCCAGTGACTCACATTTTCCAACCAAGCTGTACCTCCCAACAGTGAGTTCAGCTATGGATTCTTCTGCTAAGGAGAAAACCCTACCTCTGAGCACATGAAACTTTCGGAGGATGTTCTAGATACAAGCAATAATAATGGATATATAAATGCAGGAGTCACAGATATCAGATTAGCTCACCAAAGAATTAGAGAGGGTAGTAGAGAAAAGAACAAAGAATCAGATCTTTGTTATTGTGTCTATTCTTGGGTCAATGAATTCACAGCATTATACAATATTCTATGTAAGAAATTATGTATTTCATATCCTAAAAAACATATTGCTAAAATGTATGTCAAAATCAGCTTTCCAGGTAACCGGAGTGAGGTGACAAAATAAATCTCAAATATAGCATGTCAGGAAGTCAGATTTACCAGACATAAGGTGCAAAGAACCTCACTTTTAAACACTAATAAAAACATTGGGGGGGGCAGCTTTCTGATGGTGGAGGAAGCACCAGTGCAAATCTCTACTCCTAATGCTCTTTTTTGACAGCTGCTCTCATTTTCCCTTTTCTCTTCCTGGTGTACCTGGGCTCTTAACCCTGTATTGATTTACATATATTTGTTGCTGCTGCTTAAAGTTGAAGTTTATTTCATTAATGCACATACATGGAAAGTTCGCCTGGAGAAAAACTGTCAGGGATGGCCACATTTTCCATTTTTCAACAAATTATTCCAGAATTTAATATATTTAATCATGGAATATTTTAATCATGGAATTCTAGTCTTTGACGGTGACTTCAAAGCAAGTCCAAATCTTATTTACTTCCTTACTAAAAAGGGGTAGTTTTCTGGTTCTAGATTATTATTTTAGCTGCTGACATATCAAAAATGGATAGAAAGTATTACTTTTTTCTGATTTTTTCCTATAATATCCTTTGCATAGTTTAGTAATTGTATCCATAAAAAGACAATCAACATCTTGAAAATATAATGAATTCTTTTTTCTTATAGTAGTTACATTTATAATCGTTGTAAGGATAAAACTTTAATAAGCCAAAATTATAATTCACAGATGTAAAGAACTAAAGACTTTTAGTTAATATATTCTCCAAAACAAAGTAATAGTTTATGACTGAAACATAAATTCTGGAATCTCAAATTATTATAATTGTACTAAGAAGTCTTTAATGTTTTAGAAAAGCAAGACTCAGGAAATTCCTCTCCTCACTCAGTTACTTTGATGGACATATGAACTATATTATGTTCAAACATGGCAGTGGCACTGGTTATAAAAACATCATTTATTTTATAGAAACACAAATGTACCTTAATAAAAGATCTGTCAAATAAGTTTTAGCTCCCAAACAGAACTTTAGGGTTATTAAGGTGGAAGTTTATTAATGGCTACATCTGGCAGTTGTGCTACAATGAAACTTTACTCACAGACAGTTAAATTTAAATTTCATGTAATTCTTAAGTATCATGAAATGCTATTCTTCTAAGTTTCCTCCAACAATTTAAATACACAAAAACCATATTTAGCTTACCAGCTGTGCAAAAATGGTGGACTAGCTTTGGTCTGCACCGTAGAGTTTGCCTAAACTTGATTCAAATACTGAACCTCAAAATTGGACAAATGTCCTTATTTCATAAACCCTTTACCACTTTCTTCTCTGATGATTCTTGCTAACTCAGGACCACATATGTTGTCATGAGCATTGTCCCCATTTGAGGAGCAATCAATATAGGCAGACATAGAAGCAAAATGAAAAGAAGCAAAAAAGCAATGTTCTTAGTCTATAGTTTTTATATTTCAAGTTAATTTTTGCCTATGTTATATGGCTGGTTTTAAAAAATTTTATGCAATTTTTGAAACATCTTGACCTAATATCATTTTAGTTCAAGATTCTTACTATGTTCTAATTTCAGATTTTGCCACTTAACATATTAGCTACTCTCCTATTCTGCTGTATCCAGATGTGCTAAGCATTCCATGTTTACCTTCAATTCAGATGTTAATGAAATATTAAATACAGCATTGTCAAATATAGTTACCTGAATGTTCTATGAGAGATTGAATCAACTGTACAATTTATTTCCGTGTGTTTAAAATGTATTGATAGGAAACTTTATTAATGCTCTCGATATTTTAGGTGTTTTTAAAAGGATGCTGTAAAATATATTTGCTATTTATTCTTAGAAAATTCATATTCCTATTGAACTCAGTTCCTCAATTTTCACTAGATATATGCCTAATAAACAATTATAGAATCACTGAGACTTTATGTTCAACAGGCATTATTTCCAGACCAGTTCTATTATCTTTCTAAAATTTGAAACATCAAGTTTCTTCAGCTTTTATATTCTTCCACCTCTTCTTTCATCCGCAGTCCTATAGATGACTAACAAGGCATGTTTCTCTTCTTAGTAGAGGTCAGCTGATACAATCCCTAATTAATTACTTTCTGCCTATAAATCTTAGTATTTCTTTTTGGTTCTTGTTAAACTGCTTCTTTCTTTTCCAGTCTCTGGAAAACCACATCCTCCAATCCCCAAGGTGATCGCAAAATTAAAATGTCAGCACTTTAAAAGTTTTAAACACTTTTTCTCCTTTCACATTCCATATCAAATATAATTTAGACTCTCTAAAGAGAAACTTCTCATTTGAATTCAATTGCAATAAAATTTTATTAAAATCCAGACTTTGTCCTTGGTAACATAGGACAGATGGATCTATGGATCTCTGCTTTACCTGTATGTTCTCTGGGATAACATATCTAAATCCCACAGCGTGAAACATCACTCATGGTAAATGTTTAGCTCCAGATAAATAGTGTAGTGTTATACACCAACTCTGTAAACATCAGTATCTCTGTTCAGCAGCTATGTGCATCTGAAGTTATTGACTTGGTTCCTAAAGACTGTGACTCAGGGAAGTGACCAAAATAGAAATAAAAATCTTTAGACATTTAAACTAACCTCAATTTGTAGAGTCTCGAAGATTTGTAACATTAAAAACCAAGGCATGGGGTGTTTAATTCACCCTTTAAAACAGGATCACACTTTTTTTCTTAATTTATTCTAGGTATTGTACATGAGAAAACTCTAGGTTATATCATATAGGAGCAGCCTTTGAACATTTATCAGTGATATCTGTCTTGAAAGTTTTCGATATTGTCCTCTTTTACACATTTTCACTAATAATCTTTATTTCCAACATTTTAACCTCCCATTTTCAAAATCACATCATGTTAACATATCTAAGCTACCACATTAGTTCTCAAAATGCATTCTAATAATGTTAGTTTCTATTAGTCAGATAGAACTTCATTTTCTGCATTCTGACTACTCAAATTATAGCTCAATAGTTAAGTTTTAGTCAAGTATCAACATGTGGACTGGACTCGGATCATCTTTCTTACATAGAAATCACTCTTATTCTGCTTTTTCTGCTGCTTTTTCCTTATTGAAATCTGCAGTGCATAATATGTCTAATTAAATTTTTGTAAGTTCCTGTTGTCTGTAAGAATGTGAGCAAAGGAATGGTGAGGCCCACGTGCAGTCATTGTCCATCTGCTATGATAGAATGGAGCCTCACATGAGGTAGGCACTAAATATGATGTTCAGTGAACAAATGACTGAATTGAAGACCTACAAGAGAAAGATAAATTGGGTCTTTTGTGCTGGGAAAGAATGTTCATAGCAAATAATCTGTTTTAAGTGTTCTGGTTCAAACTGTCTTAGGAGATATGAAATACAGTGATGGATTTCTAAATTTCTGGCCAGCTCAGTTCTTCACCTACCAATTATTTGTGTCCTTTCCATCTTAATCAGTCTGAATCCTTGCAGGGAAATGTACACTGCAACAACACCCCCTTCCACAGCATCCTCACATGATAAGGCTCAAAGACCCTCAGGTGTGCGATGGTTGGCTTAGAGAATGAGGTGGTCTATTAATAATAAGTTGTTCCTCAGGAGTTAGCTGAGGATGTGCTGTCCCCAAATTTCTGTATTTAAAGAAGAACAAAGAATTGTGTTTCTATTTAGAACATAGAAAATATTGAGAAAACTTTTCTCTTACTGAGGAAAATTTCAAAATCATTGAAAATATTTTATATCTCATTTTCTTGAGCTGAGGTCACAAAGAAAATCAGATAAAATGAATTCCAAAAAGACTTCGAGAAGAAATGGCTCACATATACTTTTATTTTATCATTAACAGAGCATGGGAGGAAAATATGCATAAGAGAAGATAAGAAAACAATGGAAATAGTAACAATTTTTAAAGGCTGAATATGGGCTAGCATGATACTTTGGACTCTTCAGTGTGTATGCCAAAGGGGATTTCTAATCCACTTGTTATCAATTTTGCATAGATTTACACTTGTACTAATAATAAAAAGCATGGGCTTAGGAGGGAAAAACCTGAGAAAGAATTACACATTATTGTTCAAGTGTGTAGGGCCGGAACACAAGACTTGGTAGCATCTGTCCTTGATCCTTCACTGATATAACACAAAGGGTATCTTTCCCCTGCATAGGCAGGAAATTGTCCCCTTATTTGTCCTTTTCAGAGGATGGAGCACGCTAGAAAAAAGTTAGAAGCGTTGCTTTTCTCACTTTGTATTGACATAAGACAAAAGCCATCAACCATTGGGAAAAGAGCAGTTCATTGGCTTATACTAAAGCCCCCCAAGCGATATGAGACAGTTGGATGCCATGGGAAACGCAGAAAAATAAGTCCTGCACCAAGCAAGAGAATGGGGCTGCTACAGATACAGGGCTTGAACAACATGGATGTCCTATCCATGAATTCCAAGTGCAATGGAGATGCTGAAGGAAGAGAATCAAGTACTCTACTCTCTGCTCACAGAGTCTTGTCCTGAGTAACACATTGGCAATTTCTGAAGACAGGTAGACAGAGCTTGGAGAGGTATCTGCTGCACTGGCCAAAGTATACCGGCCCTGCTGACACCTGAAACTAGAAACACTAACAAACATGTTCTGGTAGTTCAGGACCCATTCAGAGCTCAAGATATTGGCAATTTATCACTGGGAAACTTTGAAGATTATGATACACTAAAGGTAGCTATGACAATAAGAAAATTCTGACTTAAATTGATTGACTCAATTCCCCACACCAAAGAGTTTAAAGATGCATAAATATTTGGATCTTATAGACAGTTCCCTTGGGTTTGCATGTTGTATCATATACACAATTGGTCATTCAATCAAATATAATAAAACACAGATGCAAGGAGAAAAGACTCATTCTGAAAATATCGGGCAGTCAATAGAATCAGACTCAAGATAGGCATGATGCTGAAAATATTTGAAATGGAATTCATACTAAATGCTAAAGAATTCATGCCAGATGTGGTGGCTCAGGCTGGGAATTCTAGCAGTCAGGAACCTGAGGCACTAGGACTGGCTCAGACAGGGCTACATAGTAAATTCAAGGCAAGCTTGAACTACATAGAAAGATCCTGTCTCAAAGGTCGAGACAGAGAGAGAGAGAGAGAGAGAGAGAGAGAGAAAGAGAGAGAGACCTACAAGAAAAGGTGAAAATGGGATGAACAATGAGGTCTTAGTGAAGAGACAGAAAATTCAAATGAAACTCTTAAAAAAATAATGGAAATAAGAAAATGTTTGATGAGTTTATTGACAGCTTAGATACAACAGAAAAAAAAAAAAAAGAAATGACCAAGGGGCTTAAAGATAGCTCAATGAAATGCTTCCAAGTAGAATAAAAATAGGAAATAAAGTTGGAAAAAAATATCAAATCATTTTGGAGCTGTAAGGCAATGTCAAATTAACATACAAACAGAGTCCAAGAAGAAAACAGAATGAGATGTGGCAGAAGAAATATCTAAAGAAATAATAGATGAGAATTTCTTGTAAAAGATGACAAACTATAAATCCAAAAGTCTCATAGACTCCCAAACATAGAAAAATAGAAATAAAAGCTCAATGAGGTACATGATAGTCAAAGTTCTGAAAACCCTAGACAAAACAAAAATACCAAAGACATTCAGAAAAAAATCTAAATTACTTATAATGGGACATAGAATGATAGGAAATCTATTTCTAAAGGTTATGCAAGAAACAACGTGGCACATTGCTAAACTGCTGATAGAAAAGGAGCACACAGGGGCCGGGGATTTAGCTCAGTGGCTTAAGCACCTGCCTGGCAAGCATGAGGTTGTGAGTTCAATCTCCAGCACAAAAAAAAAAAAGGAGCACATCAAACTAAAAACCCAGGTCCACAAGCAACAGATTTCAAAAATGAAAAATGAAGATTTAGAGAAACAAAATGTGAATTTATTGCTAGAAGGCCTACACTACAAAACATGTTTTCAGAAAGAAGAACAAATGATTACAAATGGAAGTTTTGATCTATTCCAAGAAATGAATAAGCTGGAAAACATAAATTGAAAATAAATTTTAAAAGCATTTTGCATTATTTTAAACAACGTTACAAGGTCTTTGAGTTTCTAAGGCAAAATATCAACAAGGTACTGTAGAGTTTACAGAATTTTACAGGTAAAATACATGACACACTGTAAAAAGGTAGAAATTGAAAGATGTAAGTATGCTGTTATAAGAACTTTATGCTATACATCAATTGACACAGTATTATTCACAGGTGGATCATAATATGTGAAATAAAGGTTTATTAAATCCTGAGCTAGGGTGGAATCCCAGTGTGCATGGGGCAAACTTAGAACTCCATGCCCAGGCAATAAGACCATGCCCTGTGTCTGAGGCCACCCCAGGACGCAAGAGAGGGACCAGCAGGCCTAACCGGACTATGCTCAATGAACTCCAGGCAGCGAGCAGGGCCCAGAATCCACCCATGGCCCCGACTGCAGGTGCCCCTGCAGAATCCCAGCTCACAGGGCAAACTTGGAACTCTGCTCCCAGAGGAATTTGGACTACAGTAGATTATCTGTCTTAGTTTAAAGGGAGATTAAGTGACTGCCTCACCGAAACAGAAGATCTCAGCTGGCTGCAGTCAGTGTGGTGAGTATGCCCCTAAAATAGAGGTGTACAGTGGCTAAATAGGGCTAAATAGGGCCAACAAACCGTAAGACCTTGGTAAGTCTGACAAGAGTGAGGGTGACCTCTTCCTACACACAGAAAACATCAGGCAGAGTGAGGAGTGTGCCGAGAAGGACTCCCCCAACTTGAAGAAAATCAAAAGGGCTTATGAGACACACAGGCACACAATAGGGACACAGTAGGGCCTCAGCCAACACAAACACTATAGACAGGGAGATTTGATGACCTGGAATAACCTGAAGATAAAGTACTAGCAGGAACTAAAAGTTGACCTACATCAATACTACTAGGCTTGCAAGCCCAGGAAGAATATAGGACTCACCCAACAGGCCCTGCAGCAGAAAGTCAGGTGACTGGCCCACCTATTCATTGTGGGACCCAGCAATTGGACAAACATCAACCTTACAGTAGGACACCAAGATACACACTACCAACAGTTGACACTAATGGGTCTGAAGAACCAAACACTAACTCAAAAGGGGAAAATGGCAAAACGAAAAAGCAAAATGCAATCTCAAACATCTAGTCCTCCAGGAGTAAGTACAGGAGACATTGAAATAGAGGACTCCAAAAGTAACACACCAGAAATCTCTGAAAAGATAGTGAATGAAACAAAAAAACAACTCCGTGAGGCCATAGAGTTAAATCAAATTAGGAGTACTCTCCCACATAAAGGTAGAAGTAACAACCTTAGTAAACAGTTGTTGAGCACAGCTAAAGAAGAAATAGAGAAAAAAGTACAGGAGCATGGAAAACTGATTGAAACCTTGAATTAATAATATAGAAGACAAGCAGAATTCATGAAGCAAACTGAAACAGACATCCAAGAAACAAAATATTCTATTCAAAGCATGCAAAACCATTTAAATGAAGCTGAGGATAGGATTTTGGACCTTGAGGACAGGATCACAATTAGTGACCATGAAAGGATAGACGTTTTAAAAATAACAAAGCAGCATGAAATGACAATCCAGAAGCTTCAAGATGATGAGATGATGCCAAGAGCAACAATATAAGATTAATAGGCATTAGCAAAGATGCTGGAGTCAATACAAATGACATAACTAAAGTATTCACCAAAACAATAGTAGAAAATTTCCCAAACATGGGGAAAAAAATCTGATATGCAGATAAGTGAGGCATATAGAATGCCAGTCCAACCAACATAAATCTACACTCAGACACATAATAATTAAGATCTCAGACATACAACATAAAAACAGTATACTAAAAGCTGTTAGAGAAAAGATACAAGTCACCTATTGAGGAAAACCCCTTAGAATCACAGCAGACTTTTCAGTACAAGCCCTCAAGTCAAGACCTTCTTGGAGTGAGGTATTTCAATCCCTGAAAGAAAACAACGTTCAACCCAGACTGATGAACCCAGCAAAACTTTCATTCAAATTTAATGGAGAAACAAGATACTTCCATGACAAAGAACGACTGAAGAAATTCATGTCCACCAAACCAATCCTAGCAAGAGTATTGAAACACATACTAGACGGAGATAAATATGACCACAATCCCCAGAACAACAAAAAGAAACCATCAGGTAGGACAAGTAATTAAATAAGGGGGAAAAGCAGAAAGCAAACAATTGGAATGTAACATGACAGAGTCAAACCAGCACACATCAGTGATATCCATAAATGTAAATGGCCTCAATTCAACTATCAAAAGAAATACGTTGACAGAATGGATCAAGAAACATGATCCCACAATATGCAGTATACAAGAAACACATCTGACCCAAAAGGAAACTCATAGATTAAAAGTCAAAGAATGGAAAACAGTATTCCCTGCAACAGGAACCCAGAAAAAAGCAGGGGTAACTATTCTATTTACAGACAATGTGAACTTCAAAACTAAAATGATTAAAAGAGACAAAGAAGGTCACTACATACTCGTAAGTGGAAAAATTCAAGAGGAAGAACTAACAATTATAACTATATACACCAAACACAGGAGCACCCAACTATATAAGACAGATATTAATGGACTTGAAAAACCAAATACACAAGAACACAATTATTACAGGGGACCTTAACAGCCCATTGTCACAAACAGATAGATCAACTAAACAAAAAGTCAACAAAGAAATAACAGAACAGAATCATACCTGGGATCAATTAGACTTAGTAGATGTTTACAGAGTGTTCCACACAAGCACTTCAGCTCAGCTGCGCATGGGACATTCTCCAAAACAGACCATATATTATCCCATAAAGCATTCTTAAGTAAATGCAAAGGTATTGAAATATCCTATGCATAATATCTAACCCTAGCACACTGAAATTGGAAATTAATGGCAAAAGAATTTGCAAAACCTTCATAAGTACATGGAAATTAAATACCAAAGTTTTGAGCTATCAGTGGGCTACAGATGAAATTAAAGAAGAAATAAAGCAATACCTACAATTCAGCAAAAATGCAGACAAAACATACAGTAATCTGTGGGATGCAATGAAAGTGGTCTTAAGAGAGAAATATATAGCAATAAATTGTCATATCAAGAAAACAGAATGAACACAAATAAACAACCTAATGCTTCATCTCAAGCTTCTAGAAAAAGAAGAGCAAGTTAAACCCAAAGCTCATAGAAGAGAGGAAACTGTAAAGTTAGAGCAGAAATCAATGCAATTGAAACTAAAAAAATGCAAAGAATTAATGAATCAAAAAACTGTTTTTTTGAGAGAATAAACAAAATTTGACAAACCTCTAGCTAACCTTACAAAGAAAAAGAAAGAATATAACTCATGATGAAATGAACAGCTACTTTGAAGAAAAAGAGACACTACAGTGCCCAGTGCTGATCGTAACATCAGGATGTGAAATCCAGCATATCTATTACTCTTTGTTCAGAGTGATTTTAGCTTGTTTTGTTTTGTTTAAGTTCAACACACATGAAGGTATGGACAGCTGTTTTGAAGAGAATGAGAGACACTGTGATAGTCATTCTTGGCTTCCCTATTATCTGATCTTGAAGACCTGAAGTGCCTTCCTCGTCCTGTTCAGATCAGTTCCATACTATATTGCTTCATGTGAATTCCCTGGTTGTGGTGATATGGACAACTATTTGGAAGAAAATAAGAGTCAGTATGATAGTGAGTGAATATCTCCATTTGTCTAGATTTGAAATTTATGTCTCTTACATTGCTTCTTGTGATCCACTTTGTTCTGTTTTGTTGTGTTCAATTTTACCCTTTTGATATAATTGCATGTATGTTTAAGTGTGTAAAATGGATGACCATATTACTGTTTTTGTTAGATCATGGAGCAGAACTGTCAACAGTCTCACTATTTGAATGTGTACTTTGCATGTTTTAATTTTGTAATTTGAAAAACTATTTCCAAGATGTCAGTATGTAATTTATCAAGTAATGATTTCTTGTTCTTTTCCTTTTATCTTTGGAATTCTATATTGTTGCTACTCTTTATTCTGTTTTGTTTTCTTGTTTTTTTTCTCTTTAAATAAAATTTTAAAAAAATAAAAAAGAAAGAAAAAACCCAAATTCATGCAACAAGGACTGAAAATGGGGAAATTACTACAGGTCCCATGGAAATTCAAAAGATCATGAGTACCTACTTTGAAAATCTCTACTCACGTAGAGAGGAAAACACAGAGGAGATGGACAGATTTCTAGAAACATATGAACTACCAAAGCTGAACCAAGAAGATATAGCAATTGTGAACAACCCAATATCAGCTATTAAAATTGAAAACATAATTTAAAAAAAATCTTAGCAATAAAGAAAAGCCCAGGTCCTGATGGATTCATGGCTGAATTCTACAAGAAATTTAGAGAAGATTTGATGCCAATACTCCTTAAACTCTTCACTGAAATTGAAAAGAAAGCAATCCTCCCTAAATCTTTCCTGGAGGCAAGTATTACTCTAATACCAAAACCAGAGAAAGACCCAACCAAAAAGGAGAACTATAGGCCAGTCTCAAAAATGAACATTGATGCAAAGATTCTCAATAAAATACTAGCAAAGAGAATGCAGCAAATCATCAAGAAGATTATACATCATGACCAAGTGGGGCTCATTCCAGGAATGCAGGAATCGTTTAACATACACAAATCAATAAATAAATGTAATACACCACATCAACAGAGCCAAAAAAAAAAAAAAAAACCACATGGTCATCTCAATAGATGCAGAAAAACCTTTTGATAAAGTCCAACATATGTTCATGATAAAAACCCTTCAGATATTCGGAATACATAGTGTCTTCCGTAACCTTATAAAGGCCATCTATGACAAACCAACAGCCAATATTATACTAAATGGACAAAAACTGAAAGCTTTCACTTTAAAATCAGGAACAAGACAAGGATGTCCACTATCACCACTCCTTTTCAATATAGTTCTATAATGATAGCCAGGGTAATCAGACAGGAGAGAAAAATAAAAGGAATGAAGATAGGAAACAAAGAAGTTACATTATCACTATTTGCAGATGACATGATACTCTATATAGACGACCCAAAAAACTCCATTAAATACTACTAGAGGTAATAAACAAATTTGGCAGAGTCGCTGGCTCCAGAGTCAATGCTCAAAAATCAATAGCATTACTGTACACAAACTCACCAAGAGAGAAATAATGGAAATATTACCCTTCACAATAACATCTTAAAAAATGAAATACTTAGGAATCAACCTAACAAAGAATGAAAAAGACCTATATGCTGAAAATTATACTACACTAAAAAAGGAGATTGAAGAGGATATTAGAAAGTGGAAGAATATTCCTTGCTCTTGGCTAGGAAGAACCAACGTTGTGAAAATGGCCATACTCCCCAAACTGTTATACAGATTTAATACAATCCCAATCAAAACGCCATTGACATACCTCACAGATCTAGAGAAAACAGTTCTAAAATTCATTTGGAAACAGAAGAAACCTAAAATAGCAAGGCAATTCTGGGCAATATATACAAGGCAGGAGGCATATCAATTCCTGACTTGAAACTGTACTACAAAGTCACAGTGATAAAATCAGCATGGTACTGGCTAAGAAATAGACCTGAGGATCAATGGAATAGATTAGAAGATGCAAGTATAAGTACAAAGACACTCAGGCACCTGATATTTGACAAAGGGGCTAAACATGTTCACTGGGAGAAGGATAGCCTCTTTAATAAATGGTGTTGGGAAAATTGGCTCTCCACATGCAGAAGACTGAAAAGAGACCCATGCCTATCACCATACACTAAACTAAAGTCTAAATGGATCAAGGACCTAAATATTAAAACAGAAACACTAAATCTACTGGAAGATAAGGTAGGCAGAAGTCTTGGAGACATAGGGGTAGGCAGAGAATTCATGAACAAAATGCAAATTGCATGGGAAACACTTGAGAGAATCAACAACTGGGATCTCATATTATTGAAAAGTTTCTGCACTGCAAAAGAAATCACCAACAGAGTGAAAAGAAAACCCACAGAATGGGAAACAATTATAATTGACAATCCCTCAAAGGACTTATATCCAGAATATATAAAGAATTGAAAAACATCAAACACCCCAAATTCAAAGAGTCTCTTCAAAAATGGGCATCTGAGATGAACACACAGTTCTCAGATGAAGATATACAAATGGCAAATAAATATATGAAGAAATGTTCACCATCACTGGTCATTTGAGAAATGCAAATTAAAACAACATTGAGATTTCATCTCACTCCGGAAAGAATAGCTGCCATCCAGAAATCAACTGATAACAAATGTTGTCAAGGCTGTGGAGAAAAAGGAACACTGCTCCACTGTTGGTGGGAGTGTAGACTGTTACAACCACTATGGAAATCAGTATGGAGAAATCTCAGAAGACTAGGATTTGAAGTTCCATTAACCCAGCTGTTTCCTTCCTGGGTATTATCCCAGAAAAACTGAAAAAGTCATATCACAGTGATATATGTGTATCCATGTTCATAGCAGCACAATTTGTAATAGCTAAATCTTGGAAACAACCAAGATGCCCATCAACCACAGAGTGGAAGAAAAAGATGTGATATTTTTAATACAATGGAATATTACTGAGCTATGAAGAAGGATGATCTTGAGGTCTTCATAGGGAAATGGAGACAACTTGAGACTATCCTCATTAGTGACATAAATAAGAATCATATTTATAAATATCACATTGCTTCTCTAGTGTAAAAAGTAATAAGAAATGTAGGAGTAATAAAATCCAAAACGTATAATTGCTACTTTGAAAGAGAGAGGAAAAGAAAGTGCTCTGAAAGATATAATTGCATGTATGTTTAAGTGTGTAAGATGGATGACCATGTTACTGTTTTTGTTAGATCGTGGAGCAGAACTGTTAACAGTCTCATTGTTTGAATATGTACTTTATATGTTTTAATTTTGTAACTTGAACAACTATTTCCAAGATGACAGTATGTAATTTATCAAGTAATGATTTCTTAGTGTTTTTTTGTTCTCTTTTTTCCTTGGAATTCTGTATTGTTGCTACTTTTTTCTGTTTTGTTTTTTTTCTCTTTAAATAAAATTTTTAAAAAATCCTGAATCAACCAGCAAAAAAGTGAAGTATAACTAATTAGCTTATAATGAGACAAAAAGAAATTATAAACACAACTCAGAAAAAGGCAGCCAAAGGGAAAAGAAAGACCACAAAGGACAGTTAGAAAAATGACATCATAGCAATAGCTTGAAATCAAATCATATAAAGTTCACATTAACTTTATATTTAGCAATGGTGCCACATTGCTTCTTGCAATGTTCTTAGTGTACCAGTTAGAAGACTAAGAATACCAGATCTGATGGGTATGCAGGATGCACTTGTACACTGTCCAAATAAATCTACTTTAAAAGATGTTCCTCCTGGAACTTTGGGTTTCAAGCATTTTGTCTCAACAAAGAGAAAAAGTAGTGAAGACAGTGAGTGAAAAGGAATGGAGAGTGATTGTTTTCCTGAGTTTCCTCCCTTCCTCTTCCACCAGAGGAGCCAGAGGCTGCTCATCGCTCAGCCCATCCTGGTCTAGCTGAGCAGACAGAGCCCGAGGGAGCCCAGTGCCTCCCACACCTCCTCACCTCCCCTTCCCTTGAACACTCTCCAACATCACACCCCAAGGCCCTCCTCGCCCACCCCCAAGTCTAGACTAGTCCACTGCAGTGTTATAAAACTGTTTGCCTCATGGAGAAAAAAGAAAATGTATAGAAGGAAAAATGAAGATACTAAATTGCAAATAAGTGAAAGAAAAATAATAAAGAGAAATCATTGAAACCAAAAATTGAAAACGGAGAAAATCAGTATAATAAAGATGATTTTAAAGATGAGTAAAATGAGGAGCTGTTAATGTGCATGAAAAATAAAGCACCAATTAATACCGTAACTTGAAAAGAGATAAAAATAGAGCTTAAAGAAAATTGAAAGTACAGAACTTTGTGTGACTATTTGCCAATGAACTTGACAAATTAACAAAAATGAATAAATCTTTGAAATTCCTATATTACCAAAGTCCCACAAGAAAAAATAGATAACATGAATGCTCTATGTTCATTAAAATCATATAATTCATGGCTAACAACTTGCCTTCAAAACAAAACTGAACAAAACAAGACAAAAAACATCAAGTTCAGATGGCTTCATCAGTAAATTCTGCAAACACATAGGGAAGAAATAATACCAACCTTACATAAACTCTTCCAGGAATTTGAAGAGATAGAATATTTATTGACACATGTTTTGAGTCCAGAGAACTACACTGACACAAAACAAGAGATACCTTGTACAAAATATAGCAGTAACATGAACATAGAGGTAAATATTTAGCACAATGTCCTCAAATTAATTCCAATAACAGCAAGAATACAATATAATGAAATATATGATTTTAAGTCAGAAATATAGAAGTGGGTTCAATATTATAAAATGAAACAAGGTAATTCACCATGTCACCAAACTGACAATAAAGGTAAGGAATGGAGTATCTCATCAGATCCAGAGGAAACATTTGAGAAAATTTAACATTTAACTATGTTTGCTAATAGCATGCTAGTAGTAAAGAAAAGTTGTTTGACTAATTAAAATGGTAGAAACATACAGCCTACACTGTATTAAAAGGTGATAGATAGTGTATGTTTAAAGTTAACAATGAATAAAGATTCTAGGTTATGTCACAAGAAAAAGTAAGACAAAGTGTACAAATAAAAAAGGAAGAAGCACATATAAAAAATGCTACAAAGTTTCCAAAAAGTATTTTGACTTTTAGTAAGGTTATAAAGGCAGTGTCACAATGTCAAAATCAAATGGATTTCTAATGTTTTTTCAATTTTTATCACACATTATATTTTATTTTAAATCACTAGTTTCTGAGTACATGTTTATATTATATAATGATTATATTCCTCCTGGGGCGTTGGTACATGCACATAACACATCTTAAATTATTTTTCTTCATCTTCTCTTCCCCTGTATATCTCTTGGTCCTCTTTCTATTTGCAAAAAATCTATCTCCACATGTCCTATTATCTATCTTTTATATTACTCTTTATTTATAATTTAAGTTTTTTTAAGATAGACCACATGATATTTTTGTTTGTGCATCTGATTTGTTTCACTTAACATTATGGTCTCCAGGCGCATCTATTTTTCTGCAAATGACTCTAGTTTAATGTTTTTATGGCAGAATAATATTCAATTGGAAATTACCACCTTTTCTTACCCAGTCATGGTTTAGCTGTTATGTTGCTATAAACATGCATATACATGTGCCACTGTAATGTGAGGACTGTAGCTCCTTTGGGAAGACACCTAGAAGAGAAAGAGCTGGACACAGTGGAATTTCTAGTTTTAGATTTTTGAGGAAACTCCATTCTGATTTCCACAGTGAATGCGCTAGTTTACATTCCCACCACCCATGCAGGTAGGATTCTTCTTGCCCTAGGACCTTGCAAGCACTTGTTATTTGAGTCTTGATGATAACCACTTTTTTTTTTGGAGTAAAATGAAATCTTGTTGTTTTAATTTCCATTTCTCTAAACTCCAGTGGTATGCATATTTTCATGTATTTATTGGGCATTGGTACTTATTTTTCTGAGAATCATCTATTCATTTTGGCTGCTCATTTTTATTGGGTCTTTTATTTGGAGGGAGGATCTAATTTCTTGAGTTCCTTATGTATTCCAGACACTAGTACTTTGTCTGAGAAACACCTGGCAAAGTTTTTTTTTTCATTCTGTATATTGTCTATTCACTCTGTTGTTGGTTTCTTCTGCTGTGTAAAAAAATAAAAGGTTTTAAATTTGATATGATGCTGTTTGTTGATTGTTGATACTATTTCTGTATAACTTGGGTTCTGTTCAGAAGGTCTGTGTATGTTTAAGTATTCAACAGTTTTACCTGTATTTATTTTACACGATGAAATGTTTCTGTTTTATATATAGATCTTTAACCCATTTTTATTTTAGTCTGTATATCAATTTTGGAAGTATGGCTATTTCAACTAATGCTGGTTCTGTTTATCTAGGAACAGGACATGTGTTTCTGTTTTCCATTGTCCTCTTCAACCCCCTTCTTCACAGTGCTGTACTTTTTGTTCTACAGGTCTTTCACTATCTTGGTTAGGCTGATTCCTAAGAATATAATTTTCCTTCGTTCTATTGTGAATGTTTTTGTTTTCTTAATCTTTCTCACTGGGTTCATTACCAGTATACAAGAATGCTATTGATTTTTGTGCATTGGTTTTTTATCCTGATACATTGTTGAATTTGGTTATTAATTCTAGGAGTCTTTTTTTGGGCACCTTTTGGTAGAATTTTTTGGGTCTTCTATGTAGAGGATTACATTTTCTGCAAATAGTGACATTTTTCTTTCTTATACATATCCCTTTTATTTCTTTTTATTGTTGCCTTCTCTGGTTGATGTTTTGAGTCCTATACTGAACAGAAGTGGACATCCTTGTGTCTGATATAGGAAACACTTTCAATTTTTTCCCACTTAAAATGGTATTGGTAGTAGTTTTGTCATAAGTGACTTTTATCCAGTTGAGATGTAGTCTTTCTATACCTATTTTCTTCAGACTTTTATTCATAAGAGGAAGTTGGATTTTGTCAAATGCTGTTTCTGCATCTGTTGAGATAGTCATGCGATTTTGTCCTTGTTTCTGTTTGTGACACGTTACATTTATTGATTTTTGTAGATTAAATCACCCTTGCATCCCTGGAGTGAAGTTTACTTGGTCATGATGTATAATATTTTTGAGGATTTGTTACATTTTTGCCAGTATATTGTTAAGAATTTTTGCATCTGTGTTAATTGAATGAGATTGGTGTGTAATTGTCTCCTTTGGTTATATTCTTGTTTGGTTGGGAAATAAGAATATTACTAGTTTCTAGGACTTTAGTATGAAGCTTATCTTTCAATTTCCCTAAAGAGTTTGAGAAGTTCTTTATAATTTAGCAGTGACTCTTCTAGGCTCTGGGCTTTTCTTCACTGGTAGTTATTTTTATTATTGCCTCAATTTCATTACCTGTTATTGGATTATTCATATATTTATATCTTCTTGGTTTAATTTTGGTAATTCATATATATTTAGGAATCTGTCTATTTCTTATGAATTTTCCAATTTATTGGTGTAAAGATTTTTAAAGCACTATAGTATTAATAATTATTTGGATTTCTAAGATGTCCATAACTGCATTGAGTTGGAGGTTTTTTTTTTTTGATAGGATTGTCAAGGATTTTTCTATTTAATTTCTTCTTTCAAAGATCCAGCTTTTTAATTCATTGATTCTTTATAATTCTTAGTCTTAATTTTACTAGTTTCTGCTCTGACCTTTATAATTTCCTTCCTTGTGTTAGCTTTGAAAGGATTGCTCTTGGTTTTCTAAGACTGTGAGGTGCATCAATATTTATTTATCAGATTATTTATTTGAGCACTCTGTTTTACTGATGTGAGCATTCACAACTTCAAGCTTCCTTCTTAAGACTGCTTTCAATGTGTCCCATAAGATCTGCTATGTTGTCCTGGCATTATTGTTTGATTCTAGGAAATTTCTAATATGTTCATTGATGTTTTTTGTGATTCATTGGTTATTCAAGAGTTCATTGTTTAATTTCTATGTATTTGCATAATTTCTATGGTTTTTCCCACTGATTTCTAGTTTCACTCTGTTGTGATCTGATAATACATATGGGGTAATTTTCATTCTTTTGCATTTACTTAAGCATGCTTAATTGGCTAGTATGTAGTGTACTTTGGATAAAATTCCATGGGCTGCTGAAAAGAATATTCATTTTGTTGGTGTTGGGTAAATATTCTGTAAAAATCTATTAAGTCCATTTGTCAAAGATTTGGTTTAATAAAATTTCTTTGTTGATTTTTTTTGTCTGATTGGTTTGTCTATTTGTATCAGTGAGGTACTGAGGTTCCCCCACTATAATTGTGTTCATGTTTATCTGATCTTGCATGTTCAGTAATGTTTGTTTTATGAAGCTGGGTGCACAAGAGTTTTGTGCATGTATGTTTATAATTGTTCTCTTTTTTTGTTGAATTATTCCTTTTGTCAGTAATTTGTAGTGACTTTTTTTGTCTCTTCTGATCAGTTTTGGCTTGAAACTTGCTTTGTTTTAAAATAGGATAACAAGAAAAACTTGCTTGTTTTCAAGTTACTGCTGCATGAAATACTGTTTTCCACAGTTTCAATTTTAGTCTATGGATTTCTTTTGAGTTAAATGTGTTTCTTGTTTACAGCATATTGTTGGATTTGTATCTTCATACCCTCGAAAATCTGTATATTTTTACTGGGACAAGGTGAATTGAGACAGTTCACCTTGAAGGTTATCACTAAACGTTATTGACTTAGTCCTGTCATTGCTGACATCTTGTTTCTGATTTCCTTTTCCCTATTTTTACCTAACTGCTCACTTGTCTGGTGTATTCATTCTTTTAGACATTTTGAGATAGTTAGCTTCATTTTCTCATGATGGGATATCCTTCAAAAGTTTTCGGCATGCTAGTTTGGTCATAAATTTTTTACAGTGTTCTTGCCATAAAAATACTTTGTACAATCATTAATTTTGAAAGACAGTTTTGCAGCATATATCATTCTGTGTTCTATTCAAATACTTCACTATAAGCTATATGGGCTTGTCTTAAGAAGTCTGCTGTAATTCTAGAAGAATTTTCTTTAGATGTGATTCAACACTTTTCTTTGCTTTTAAGATTCTGTTCTTTTATTGGACTTGCAAAATTTGGACTATACTGTGTTGGGAGAAGTTCTCTGATCGTGGCTATTTGAGATTCTAGATGCCTCATTTGTCTGCATGTTAAACTGTTTTTTCTTATTAAGAAAATTTCCTGCTATTATTTCTGTAAACAAGTTTTAAATGCTATTTGTGCTGTTTTCTGATTTTCACTAATTCACATTAATCTTAGATTATTCTTCCATGTGTCATCCAGCAGCTGTTGGATCTATTTGTCATGCTCTTTTTTAAAGTCATCTCTGAATAATTGGTCACCAATATCCACCCAGTCATCTAGTTCTGACAGTCTGTCATCACATTGGTTGTTTCTGCTACCCACACATTCGATACAATTTTTATCATCCTGAATTTGTTTTTGGAAATTGTTCATGGACTCTAGTTCTTTGATAAACTTATCGTTTATGTTTTGTTTCATTTTTCTGAGTTCAGCCAGATTTCTGTAAATGTTTTCTGTAAACTTGCTGATCATTTTGTTTGTTAAGTTCATTATCTTTTCAGTTTTATCTCCTTTGTGCTCTCTCAGCACATTATTGATCTGTTTTTATCTCCTCTTCTACAGTTTCAAATAATTCAGCAACATGTCTTTTGATTTCTTCTTTCTTAATGTCCCATGTATCACTTTTGGAGGACTTGGGAGTTTTAGAGTCATTTTGTTGCCTTGTTTCCTGTGTGTGTGTGTGTGTGTGTGTGTGTGTGTGTGTGTGTGTGTGTTGATTATAGTAGAAGACTTTGTTGAGACTTCTTAGTGTCTGCTTTTCAGCAAAGCACTGCATGGATAACTGTAGTCCTTTGTCTCTATCCCAGGATCCAATCACTTCTGTTTATTTGGAAAGGAGGCTGCAGTGCAATTGACTCAGCCCTCAGTTCTCTAGAAATGAGATGCAACACTATTAAAGACATGAATTCACATACAAAAAACCCCCTAATTAATAGCAGCAACTATTCCACTTTTGAAACAGCAATAATATCAACAACAATAATAGCATCAAAGAAAAACGGATATTGATGAACCCTAAGAATCAATAGCATACTGTCCTTAATCATAGGGAAGATATCTACAATTATAAACAGTGAGACAAACAAACTATTGACATACAGTAAATGTCTACTAAATAGAACAATTGTATTTCCCATCATGGCTTGTATTTTGCCTCCACCCCACAAGCCTCATCTATTCATAGGATGGGCTTTGCAAGGTGGCTGGTTCTAGGTTGTGTGATACTGGGGTTAGTCCACTCACTGGTTTATCATACTTTCGGGTGTGTCAGGCCCATCCTGCCTGTGGGTGGCACTATCCAAAGGTTTGTAACTTCAATGGGATAAAAGGGAAAGAGAGGCTTGTTGCTGCTTGCTGCTTCCTGCCTCTTGTCTGCTGTGTCATGGATTTTTTCTCCTCTGCCATGCCTCTCAGCCATGCTACCCTGCCTTGGAGCCACCTGACTACTGACTGAAATCTCTATAAATTGTGAGCCTTTTCTCCTTTGACTTGTGGGTATTGAGTACTTTTTCTCAGTAATGAGAAAAGTAATTAAGACCAATCCATTAATGATAGAGCAGTATTCAATAGTAATAGCAGAGTAATGCTATTTGAAAATTAATAAAATTTGTTGGCTATACTAGTAGAGCTGGAGGGAGAATCAGAGAATGAAAAGAGTAAAATTTAAAAATTAATCAATAAAAGATGAGAATGATTTTTGAGAAGTGACATAAAGAATCCTATTGAGGAGTAAAAATAAATTAATAGAATTAGATGAAAGTATTGGAAAATAAAAATAAGAAAATAAGAAAAACAAACAAAAAATCCAAAAGTGAAATAAAGGAAAATACAAGGAAAAAATAAAAAGGAGAGACAAAAGGAATTAAAAGGGAGAAAAACTCAAACCCCCAAAAAACTAAAGAAAGAAAAAGAGAAAAAAAATAAGTAAAACAAAATTCCCCTGTACTTTTGATTGAATATTTTCTTCCCAGGGTCTGAAGTCTTGGAATTCAGTGAGACACAGTTTTCTCCACCTGAGTTTACAGACTGGGTTTGTGTGTTGCTCCCCCTACCCCAGAGGGTTCTCTGTCCATTCACCCAAGACTGTGGCAACTCTCAAGGTGAGGCATACTCTTCTTTATGTTGGTAGACAGAGAAAGCAATCAGATGTCTGATCTGTGCTAGATGTAGGCATCAGGGCAATGGTTCAAGCATAATATTTGACTTAATGTCAGCACTTTCAGACTCAGCCACCGCTGAAAGCCACACATGTCTGACTTGCCTTCTTACCATAGAGTGTGGGGCCCATGTGCTTCCCAGGCTAAGCTTAAACTTCTCAGACAGTCCAAGTCCAGCACACCCTCTCTGTGCCTGTGTCTGTGGTTGTCTCTCACCCAGTCACTGTGGTTGGATAGTACCAGAAACCTTGATACATAGTAGTTCTAGTTATTCTGTGGCTCAGTCTTAAATAGCTAAACTTTTCCCCAAATGGTTCCTAATTAAACCTTCTCCAATATGGCAGGCACTGCACTGTATTTCTTCTCCAACTCTAGCCATGAAGAAGTCACTTTTTCAGTAAAATCTCATTCTGTTTTTTAGTTTACAATAGCTGAGGCTTTTTAAAAGGCTGGTACTGATTACTGACCCATAATTTCTCTCCTGTACTGCCAGTGCTCAGAGCTTATCTTCTTTGGGGCATTAGCCCTGATGAAAGTCAGATTGGTCAGTTGGTTGGTGTCCCTGCTGCCCCATGCCAAGGGAAAACAAAAAGCAGAACCAGCTCAGAGATAGCAGGTGGCTGGGCCAGGGTGCAGAACCCAGTCATGGAGCTGGCTGGTGGCAAATGTGTGACTTTGTCCATAGCAAGTGACTCCATCACAGGGTGCCAGATTTCTAAATATAAGTGACAGGATTTGCTTGTATCTTTCCTCATTATGCTTTTTTTAAAAATTCATTTACTTTAAGATTCTATCTTGAATAATTCTTTTCTCTTACTTTCCTTTAGATCTTGTCTTTCTTTGGTGTCTTAATTTGAACACTTCAATACTTATTTTAAAGCTCTCTGTTATACAAATTTAAGAATATCAGTTTTCACCTGGCACACTAGCACACACCTGTAATCCCAGCTACTCACAAGACTGGGCGGAAGGATCGAGGTGAAGGGCAGTCTGGACAACTCAGTTAGAACCTGGTCTCATAAAAAAGAGTGGGGATATATGTTATTAGTAGAGTTTTAGAATGGTTGACTATCATGTACAAGGTCCTGGGTTCAATCACCATCACTGACAAAATATTTCTTTCAGCCAGAGATATATCTCAGTGGCACCATTGTCTGCTTGGAAAGTGCAAGATCCTGAATTTGATTTAAGGTACCAAAAGAGCAAAACAAAAATAAAAGTATTTCTTTGAGTCTTGTTTATGCAGATAGCATAAATATTAATGTTAAATGCTTTCCTCTCAAAAATTTTTAACTAATTTCAAGTATTTCTTTTGATTATTGATATTTAAAACCCTTTTTATGATATTTTGGTAGTTAGCTGTCTAAAAAGACTATTGCATATCTTTAAAAAGGTTGTACAAGTTACATTAGACCACATAAAATTACTGGGTTTTTTATTTTATCTATAAATGTTATTTTATATGATTCAATCTACTATGCAATCAGTTTTGGAGTCTGTATCATGCACCTAACAAAAATATTTTGTACAAATACACAAATATATGCCTCTATGTGTATATTGATATAAATAAAATTGAGCTTGTTTTCTGGATCACCAAATCCCTCTTTTTTTCTTTAATTTTATTTATTGTATTTTAAGTTCTGTAAAAGACACTGTCATTTTATTTGTACAAATTTTAGATCTCAGTGTTATGTCTAGAATGTGTTTTATTTATTAAATTAACATGATGTTTGGTACATGGGGTATCATTAGGTATTTTACAATTTTGTGAAGCTCTTAATAGTCAGTGAGATTCAGTGACTTACCTGGTAGATGCCAGTCATTATTTTACTCAGTTACATGCTGCCTGCTAAATGCGCCATGTACAAAGTAGTCATGAAGGGAGGGACAGAGATATGTAGGGACTTTACATGGTGGACTCCCTTGTCTGTGGTGTGGTATAGCTGCCACTATTGTAACCTGCCCCAACTAACAACATCAGAAGACAGTGTTGAATCCCCAGAGGTCCATCACACCCTAATGGAATGCAGACCCCTTATTGAAATCTGCAGATGACATGAGCCAGGTGTGATGGCTCACACCTGTAACCTCAGCACTCAGAAGGCTGAGGCAGGATTGATGTGAATTCGAGCCCAAGCTGGGCTACATAACAAATTCCAGGGTAGACCAAATTGTACAGTGAGACCCTGACTCAAAAAGTCCAACAATAAATAAATAAATATTGAAAAAAACCCAGTACATCATAGAAGAGGAAACTTCTGTTTATCTTCACATCAATGAACACATGTTCTAGCAATGGATTTTACTTTCCTGGCTACGTCATTCTAATGCTAGCACAGTCACTTACAGACTTCCAAAGTGCTATTTTCACTGCTTTCATATAACACTATTTCCACTTCAGGGTCTTATTTGCCACAAGGGAATTACAACAATCGAGCTAATGCTCCTGAATTTCAGTGGTCTTACTACTTATTACATTTTTCAGAAACGGCTGGGCCTGCACATTGCTAGAATGGAGCATGGTGGACCATCATACCACCATCCGGGAAATTACACCTTGCAGAATTGGTGTGCTCTGCCATCAACTAGTTTAAAGTGCTAACCCTCCACCAGGATAAAAAGAAATTCAGGTAACAAGACTAAAATACTATTATTCCTAATGATCCACCTGCGAAGGTTTTGCCTCTGTCTTTTCTTTTTTTTTTTTTAAATTTTATTTAAAGAGAAAAAAAATACAGAAAAAAGGGTAGAATCAATACAAACCCCCCCCAAAAAACCATAAATCACTAGTTGACAAACCACATACTCCCTGAAATAGCTGTTCATGTTACAAAATTAAGGCATACAAAGTGGACACACAGTGAAGCTGCAAACAGAAAAAAAAGGATGGAATAAAGCCAATTGAGACAGTATAGTGAAATTGGCACAGAACATCACAGCAGGTCACCAGGACAACAGTAACAGGCAACACTGTATATCTCGTTGTCTTCACAATAGTTGTTCTTCTACTAGGTAGAGCAAAATCAAAGAAATACACAACATTATAGAACAC